>CM052142.1:9546161-9610457 GCA_028454255.1 Halictus ligatus | reverse complement strand
CCCAAAGTTTGTTGCAACAAAAAGGTAGACACACTTTTTCTCTACTCCATTGTAAATCTCCACCAAAAATTGTAGAACAAAATTTTCGCCTAGGACGCACAGTTCTCGAGAAAATGGCAAAACCTTCCGAAGTGGATAAGTCTGTCGTGGTCAGACACGCGGTACCACTTTAGATCTATTTTTCTCAACAACGAAGGGTCGTACGAAAAAACACTATCCCACACTTTCGATGTGGTTTTTCATCTAGAATCAGCTCACGTCGATACCATCTCGATTGGTGTGTTACCAAGATCGCTATACTTCTTTTCCTCTCCCTTGGCTGACCCAGTGATTCCACCGGGTGCCGTACAGACGTCTAGGTCCTTTCCGGTGATTATGATTGAACGATTATGGATAAATGGACGGACCGCGAGAGAGGGGGGGATCCGATCCGCGTTTGTTTATATTGCCGTTTAAGGAACGCGACCGATTATTCGAACGGTCCTGGCAATCTCGTTTCCAGCCCGGGAACGCGTCCGGCTGCGGATCCCCTCGCGCGGACGATTTTGCCGTATTGGGAAGCGGAGTAAATCGTAATTATATATACCGGGGAGTAGTACAGGTTCGGTGGACCCTCCTTCGATGGAAAAAGATCACGCGGACGTTTAATAACACGGGGTACCGAATGCCGATGGGTGTAGGTACACCGTGTCGATGTGCGGGGCACGTCTCTCTCTTTCCCTCTCCCTCTCGTTCCCGGCCACTCTCCGCTGCTAGTTGTGTGCCCACTCCCATCTCTCCTCTCTTTCTCTCGTACGCTATTTTACAATTACACTTTACGATACACAATTTCGAACAAACCTGCTTACATTTACGCGGGGCCCCGCGATCCCGGCGTCGGTGTTCCCCGAACCGACACGCACATTTACATGCGCGCCGACGAGTTCTCGCAACAATTTTAATAACACGGCGATCGAGACCCGGCCAGCATAAGTTTCAGACCCTCGTGCGCGAGTGTGCGTGCACTACGATGTGCTCCACAGATTGATATCGGGGCTCTGTGGTAGCACGTCCGGGGATTGCCCACGTACACTACCGATTGAAACTTACTAAATATCCTGCGATTTTCAGAATTTTTTGGAAGGAAAATATCGACGACAGGAATTCCAAATTTTGTACGATTGTTAAGCGATATTTGAAGGACATGTCAGAATTTTTTTAAGCAGAAAGAATCAGTTTCTTCAAAGTTACAGTGCTGAGAGTGAGGGCTTTGGTCAGGGGCAATCTTAATTTTTGTGTCCGGTGGTGTCCTGTAGTTTGGAATTTTTTGAAGGAACATTTTTCGCTGGAGGGGTTCCAAATTTTGTACGATTGTTAAGTGATATTTGAAGAATATATCAGAATTTTTTAAGGCAGAATGAATTAGTTACTTCAAAGTTACAGTGCTGACTCAGGGGCAATCTTAATTTTTGAGTCTGGTGGTGTCCTGTAGTTTGGAATTTTTTGAAGGAACATTTTTCGCTGGAGGAGTTCCAAATTTTGTACAATTATTAAGCAATATTTGAAGCATGTGCCTGAATTTTTTCAGGCCTAATGGATCAGTATCTCCAAAGTTACAGTAGGAATAGTGAGAGCCTTCCAACGGAGCAAGCATTAATATTTAGGGCCGGCAAACGATGTAAATGTCGATTTAAAGATAAATCTCTAGATAATGTTTAAACATGGAATTGTAAGGCAGGTGGTTAAGAGAAAGCCAGGCGGAATCAGCGGGAATTTTGCGATCGTTTCGCGCGGATTGCGTTAGGTCCAGGCTGATTACAGCAACAGGACCTAAGAGTGCAAGAAGGCGGCCAGTTTATGCAATGCGGTATGCAGTCCGGTACCGCGGGAAGCCGGTCGATAATTGATCGGATCGATCGATCGGTCTCTACTCCAAAACGGGCGATCGCGCGTGTACCCGTGGCTCGGGTACATCGCTCGGTGGATGCGTTTCGACAAACACCTCGGATCTACCGCGTCGACGTTCTCTCTCCCATGAATCCGATCGAGTTTTTCCTCGAACGTGTCCATTGGAAAAACCTGGTAGACAGGGCACCGCCTCCGTTCGAGTTTACGTGGAACGCGGCTACCTAGCCGGCTGCCATTTCCACGACATCCGGTGACGCGGTTGTCGTCGAATCGGAGCTCCGACATCGGCTCGACACCGATCCCCTCGGACCGTATTCTAAAGATGGTAGCTTGTAAACGTGGATAACATAATTTATGATCACCGATCCCATTACTGCCTCCCTTCCGACCTGCTCGGGAACGGCTATTCGGTTTGGCAAGCGTTTATAGATTAAATCATTATCTGGTAATGGGAATCGGTAATTGTTTCTAGGTCTCCTCTGTGAGCGGAATATCGTTTGATATTGCATTAGTCGATCTTCGATTCGAACGGAGCTCCTTTTTCATTCTGCTGTGGCACCTTATTGAGCCGTACAATTTTAATTACTATTTTAGTATTGGTAATTCTAGAGAAGTATTGTAGAATTGCAAGCATTGAGGAGAATGGGGTTGAACCATTCGGTGGGCGTGGCCTCTTGGCTCTCATCCCTAAATGGACAACGTCACACAATCTACGCCTGTACCTAATCTGGTATCAGTACTCCCTAAAAATCTAGAAGGTCCTGCTATCTAACGAACTGTCTACAAAGATTCCAAATTGGGCGTGGCTTGTTGGCTCTCGCTGTCAATAGACCCACACCAACGTCACACAACGCAACCTTCACCTGTGACTGATCTGATACGACGACTCGACATTCCCTAAAAATCTAAAAAAGAAAAATCCTTGCTCTGCTACGTTATCTAACGAACTGTCTGCAACCCATCCGAAGTGGGCGTGTCTCCGTGGCTCTGGTTCTGGCCCTCGGCGCAATCCCCGCCCACTCTGCCGTAGATTCTTAACAATCCTACCCGAACCGAAGTTCAAAAGCATCGTGTGTCATAACGTGTAACCCCGAGTCCAAGCAACCGTGAAGGTCTAGTTCGAGTCTCTGTCCGCGGTTCTACCTCCACCCCGGCGGAGAAACGAGAAACGAAAAAATCGTCAACTATCGCGCAACAACAATGGCTCGATCGACGCGTCTAAATGTCGCGGCTGTTACAAAGCGCTAACGGTTCCGCGGCCGGTTGAATAGCGCCTAGATCCGGAGGACGTGGGGAGGAACAATGCCACGTGGGATTCCGCGTGGTATGTCGGTGGCGGCGAGGAGGTGCACGGCAACATCCCCGCGGTTCCGGCGCGTCTGTTTGCGTGGGCGGACGTCGGGGGGAACGGCACTCGTTACGCGGAGGAAACACACGCGGCCGGGGAACGGGGCGTCGAATCGTCCATCATGCAATTGCGTCTGCCAGCGGTAATGACCGCTCGATTTGCCTATTAATTGATTCCGAGCAGAGGCCTAGCCCGGCTCCGTGCTCCGATGGAAATCGGCCGAGGTCATCGGCTGCGCGAGCGGAGCGAGTCTCGTTTTCGTTTAACTCGTCGGTCGTCGCCGGTCATCAGTCATTTCCTACGTCTATCTGTCTGCCGGCACTCTCCGTGAAATTAGTCAAAACCGGAGACCGGTGAGCGCCCTTCTCTCTTTCTCTCCGATCCCCGAGGGTCGGTAATTGGTCGGATCGTTAAAGAACCGATGCGCGGCGCTGCGCGAACCTCTCCGAGGCTCTGCTGCGAGGCTCTCTGCGAACCTCCGCGAACCTCTGCGGAACTCTGCTGAGATGTGCGCGCGGTGCACGGCGTTTCGCGAAACCGATTCCCCGAGCGAGATCGCGCGCATTCGATTCAATCGATCGATCATCGCGGAATCGCGAGGCCATTACGCAAAATTTTCGTGCAATTTGCGCGCGGCGCGCCGCACCGCACCGCACCGCGCCGGGCCCCGAAAGAGCAAAATGTAGACGTGAGAACAAGCCGGGGTTATAATTAACGAGCCAGTCTGCTTATATAGTGTCCGGCCGACTTTTTCGTCATTTTTGCGCTTTCGGGCGCGCCTCGCCCCCTCTATTCGCTTCCGCCACCTTTTTTCTCTCGCGTCCCGTTTAAGAAACGAATGAACTCTTCGTTCCGTAAGGTCGAGTAGAGAATTGGAGAGAAAGAGAGAAAGAGAGAGAGGGAGACGGGCAAAAAGAAATTAATACGAGGGTTATGCATCGGCCATTCCGAGTTGGCCCCCGTATCTTCCTCTTCATCAGAAGGATTCGAGCTACCGAGACGAGCCCGGGACGATCGTAAGACGATCATTATTCGAAAAGAAAAGCACGAGAAAAAGCCACTTTGTAGCCGTTTAATAACGATAATCACTGTGTTCGCAGGTGAACGGCCAACGAGATTTTATTTGGCCAAGGAAGAACCGGATCTAACGATGGACCCGAATACGGGAATACTTCGAGTACGCCTTCCGTTGGACAGAGAGACCCGGGACAAGTACGTTCTCAGCGTGCTGGCCAGGAACGGCGTGTCCGTCGGATATTGCCAGGTAGGCTTGTCAACGTGATTAACCCTTCTGCACCTTTTCAATTTTTGGCCGCGCGAGAGCAGACCGCGCGCGCGCCAATCAGCTCGCTCGCCAACCAATATTCGCGTTAATATGCAATTAAGCTACGCGCCGGTTTCATATTTTCTGTTACATTGTCGAACGTTCCCGGCCCGCTCCGCGGACTGGTTACACTCGTAATTATAGATGCAGCCGGTTAGTTAACAGTCCCGAGTAATTAGCCGAGTAACTGTACTATCGAGTCTTCTCATTTTTGTCGGTGGTTTTGTACGAATCGGAATTCGGAGGCTGTCTTTCGCACGACCGATGTGCGTGGAACGTTTTTATTTTGCACAAACATCCGCAATCCAATCAGTAGTTTTCGCGACCATCTCTTGGAGATATACTCGTCACATTCTTCCGAGTAGAACGAGCCCGAACACGACACGATTCTCTGTATATTAGCTCGTTTAATTGACGATTTTGTAGAACCTCGATTATCCGAACCGATGATCGTCAGGAAAATGTCACGAGTGTGTCGATGACAAACGCGGCTAGGAAGAGATTGCTCCGTGAAGCACCGTCCTGGTTTCACAAAAGTCGAGAGCATCCGGGCCACGCCCACTTAGAGGGTTCGGATAGCAGAGGTTCCACTGTATCGTGCATTAAACGAACAAACGTGCACCGAATGGTGCCGTGTTTGGGTTCGTTTCAATCAGAACAATGTCGCCAATGTGGTAGCAATGTGCTAGCTAGTACACGAGGGTTGAACACAGGGTTAATGGAGTCAAATGACAATTTGCGTTAACGAAGGAGGCTTGTCTTCTAACTATGCTCGATCTTTCCAGGTGGAGCTGACGGTGGAGGACGTGAACGACAACACGCCAATGTTCCCGACGACCGCGGTGCGAATTTCGGTGCCGGAATCGTACCCTCTCCACACCGCCCTCTACGTCGCCCACGCGACCGATCCCGATACCACCCCGTCGCTGCCGATCCGCTACGTGCTCGGCCAGAACAGCAACGACCTGTTCGGCATAGACGCCCGGTCCGGAGAGCTCTATTTAGCTCGGAGATTGGATTACGAGACCCAGCAGCACCACGGGCTCCTGATAAGGGCGCTGGACGGCGCCGGTCTCTCGGCGAACCTGAGCCTGGCCGTGGAGGTGCAGGACGTGAATGACAACCCCCCAGTGTTCGAGAGGAACGAGTATCACGTGGAGGTTCCCGAAGGCGCCAAGCTCGATTCCCAAGTGAGAAAAATCTTCATTACACGCCCGTCAGCCGGGCGTTTGTTTGTCGAGGTGATGCGCGGCGAGGGAGTTGCGCGCGTCAGCGTGTGTACATGGAAACGAGCGAGAAACGGCGAGGGCCACGGGAGGGGGTGTATAGAAAACGGAGAAGCGAAATTCTGGATCGGAGAGAAAGAGAGACAGAGAGAGGGAGAGCTCTCTTGCGTTTTGCTTCTCTCCGTACCACCTTCCTTGCTCCTCAAAAGTCCGTCTGCGGCGTGAGCAATCTCATCCGGACAACCAGGAAGACTATGAACCTTTGCTCCCTCGGACGCACGCAGCTACCATCTTTCCGTTCCCCTTCGATTAGACACGCGGAACAAGGGAACGCGATGAGGAGGAAGAAGACGTTGACTCATCGGGTTCACCTTGTCAGCGTGGAACAGAAATGAATTAGACGGTGGTACGCGCGAGAGAGAGAGATTAGACGGCGATGATTCCGACGCGTGATTCTCCGGTCGGACTGACCAGTTCGGTGGAAGGATTGATAGAGTATAACTGATCGTTTGATACAGGAACGCGCGCGCGCGGCGCGCTGTAACGCGATACATACGCACGGACGTACAAGCGGGATTGATAGGTAATCGTTGATGGGCTTCGCTTGGAAACCTGCTCCTTTTGTGGGCTCGCCTTGCGATCCCGGTCTCTAGAAACGCGGCTACTCCATCACTGGAGACATTGCGAGTTTCGGTATTCCCTCCGTAACGTCTCGTTGCTCCTATTTATCGCGGTCGGTCCGCTTCTGTTGGTTAGACCCGTTTTTTGGAGGATTCCGCGAAAACTCGAGGGGAAAGAGTTATCCGGAGCACGCACGAGCAGAGTTTGCACCCCGGAGCATACTGTCTCAGCCCTGGTGAAGGTGGGAGCAGTCGGACCACGCCCACTTAGCAAGATAGATAGCCTTCTTCAGAAGAAATTCAAGACAGATTAGTATGGTTCCGAGAGCTAGGCTTTTAGGGGATGTACAGCTTAGGCAAGAAGAAATTGCTCTCTGGAGCACCGTCTTGGTTCCATGAATGTTAGGAGCCACCAAGCCACGCCCATTCAGCGAGAAAGATCGTATTCATCCTTCGCAGAGAGAGAGAGAGAGAGAGAGAAAGATTCAAAGCGAGCTATTGTAGCTCTCAGAGCTAAATTTTTAGAAGATATAGCGTTTAGGCAAGCACCGCCATGGCTCAACCGAAGTCGAGAGCAACGAGACCACGCCCATTTAGGGCTCTTTGGAAAATAAAGCATATATGCTCGAAAATGACAAGTTCAAAAATTGACCCTAGGATTTTGGACCATGCTGTGATTAGGCAGAAGGATATTCAACTTCCTTGAACTCGAGAGCGCTTAAACCACACCCACGTAGAGTACTACGATCAGCAAAATAATCCTCCAAAAAAGGTTATCTTCTAAAAAGAGTCGTAAAGCGTTACTAACCCTAACCCGAAGTTTAGAGCGCATAGAATTGAAGCAAGAAAAGTTCGCCTTTCGGGGTACCGCCCCTTGACCTTGAACCAGAACAAGACACGTCTAAAGACCGCCCCTTGTGGCCAATCCTCGTCACTGAAACCAAAAGTAGCAAAAGCTAGCACAGCTCTCGCGCTCCTCTGTTTTTCGCTGCCTCTCGCGGTCGCTCCGGGGGTAATTCCCGTTGCTCCGGGGGGCAAGGGGAGGTTGTCGGGCCAGCATTAGACGTTCGAGAACACGCTCCTGATTGGAGGCAGTGTCTGCTCGTGGGACGAGCGACGAACGAGGATTCCTCGCGGCGGTAGCCACCCGGCAGACGTAATCCCGAATACGAGGATACCGATGACGAATGGTCGCGAGATCGTTGCCGCGAGATAGGCCCGTTAAATGACGTCACATTTTTAATACAGCGGATACACGAGGGTACGATAGAGTCGGACGGCGACGACGACGACGACGACGACGACGACGACGAGGACGACGAGGAGAACCGTGCCGTTCCCTCTCTTTCTCCGTCCGTTTCTTTCCTTCTTCCCTCGCCATTCGATCTTTCGTTCCATCTTTCTCCCGGTGGTACACGTATATATCGGTGGTATCTATCGGCGAAACAGATCTGTGAGCTGTCGGTGGTATCCGGACAATATCTTAGCTACCTCGGCAAGACGGAGATAGACCCTGGCCGAGCGAGAAAGAATCGCGAGGACCAAAGCAGCAGCTAGTAACCCGGACTGCAGTGAGCGTAACCCTTCACCCATCGCGAACTAATAACGTACAGTTAGACACATTACAGCCTGCTCCCACGTCAGGTTCTCCTTCTAATGGTGCCCCGATCCTCCCCCTCCGCTAGAACCTCTTTAGCCCCCACCTCCCTCTCCGCTCTTTTGAACGACGACGACGACCGATGCGCCTCTACCCTCGTCCTGCTTCCACTCGTTCTTCTCTCCCTTGGATCGTCATCCATCATTGCCCGCGCGCCAGCTCCGTGCACGGGATACGAAGTTATATACCCTCGATCCTGTGCTCCTTCTTCTTCGTCGTCGTAGTCTTCTTCTTCTTCTTCCTCTTCTTCTTCTTCTCCTCCGACCTCCGTAATTCACGATCCTCCCGCGCTGGAAAACATCGACCGGTTCGCGAACGCGTTTAGGGTTCGCGGTCTTTGGGCGCGTTTAATTAATACGGAACGACCGGATCGACTGGTCTTGCCCTCTCCTTCTCGCTCCGGCTTAGGCGACGCCCCCTCTCTTGCACGATCTACTCGCTCCCACTATTTTTCGTTCTCCGGAGATACGCTCGTGTCGCCGATAGTCAGATTTCATTTCGACAGAGGCAGGATCATTGTGGTTGTTCGAGTTCTTTTATTTTGGTGCTCTGAAGCCACGCCCACTTGGAGCATCCCAATTGGAAACAGTTACATGGTAGTCTGTTTTAGAAAATCACTGATAGCCACTGATTCTTGCGAAGCTAAAGCTTTGGGTGACAGCGAATCTAAGCAGAAGAGGAACATTGTTCCAGCTACTTTGAAATCGAAGGCCTGCGAAGCCACGCCCAATCAGAGCACTCCAATCGGAAACAGCTAGATAGTAGTCGATTTTAGAACAGCGTTGAAAATCACTGGTACGCTAGATCTTCTGGAGATGCAGTATGTAGACTATAAGGGAACATTGTTGCAAGACTCAGCTGAAGTTGAGAGCTATGGAGCCACGCCCACTAGGGGCACCCCAATCGGAAACAGTTAGATGGTTCTCTATTTTGAAACCACTATTTCTTGCAATGTTCGATCCTCTGGAGGTGAAATATGTAGACAATAAAGGAACATTGCTACAAGGCTTCGCTGAAATTGAGAGCCATGAAGCCACGCCCACTCGAGGCACCCCAATCAGAAACAGTTATGGTACTCTATTTTAAAACCACTGTTTCTTGCAATATGTAGACAAGGAGGTGCAATATGTAGACAATAAAGCAACATTGCTACAAGGCTTCGCTGAAATTGAGAGCTTCAAAGCCACGCCCACTCGGGGCACTCCGAACAGACGGGGGAAGATGAATGGTCTTTTCTCTCTCGAAAAAGACGAAGGTTGAGAATAAAACGTTATTATAGCCTCCAAAGCTACACTTTCGGAGGATGTAGGTCTAGATGAGATGGCCCTCTGGCCCTTGGCAACCGAAGAGTACCCTTGCGTCCCCTAACAAAAAGCAATCGTTGACCCTCTAGCATAAATCTACCATCGACTGGACCGAAGAACGGTCTCCTAAAATTCACTGTCTGTCCACAGATCCTCCAGGTGACAGCGCTGGACCTCGACACGGGCAACAACGCGAGACTAAGCTACCGTCTCCAGGGTTCCACGGCGTTTCGGATCAGTCCGAACACCGGCTGGATCTACCTGGCGCAAACCCTGGATCGCGAGACTCTGGATCGTCACGTTCTGACCGTGCTGGCGACGGACAACGGTTCGCCTGCCGCCACGGCCAGCGCCTCTGTCCTGGTGACGGTGCGCGACGACAACGACAACGATCCCCGTTTCGAGAAGGACTTCTACGGGTTCGAGCTGCTGGAGAACATGCCCTCGGGCACTCTGGTGGGATCGGTGAGCGCGTCCGACCCTGATCTCGACAAGAACGCGTTGCTGAGGTACGCGGTGGTCCAGGCAAACAGCAGCTTCGCGGTGGACCCCGATACAGGTAAGAATCGTCTGTGCACACGTCCCTCCCCCCCCCCCCCGCCCCTTTTTTCCTGTGGAACCGAACGACCGTCGAGTGTTTACGAAAGCTGTCGGGAACCCGGACAGTATCCCACGCGGATTCGAGCCGCGAGAAAAATATTAGCGAAGCCACTCCGACGAATTTGACCCTCGAGGACCGAGCCGGCCACTCGGCCGACGCCTCGGAATTCCTTAAAACGATGATTATGGCACTGTGCGCCGGGGGCCACGCGGTATTATCTTCAACCAGGCCTCGCCATTTCCTGCTTCGGCCCCTGTCGTCCGTCCTTCGAACCTGACGGGGTGAACGGTGTGGATTTTTAACCCTTCCGATCGAGAATGACACGCCAGCGCCGATTACCATAATTCCACGCGACTCGCGAAGCAGCGAAATCGTTTGTAAATTATTTTGTAGGTGGTGGACTAGTACCACGTTCTTCTAAAAATATTTCCATGAACTTCCTCGGTCTCAATTTTCACAAAATGATCTATAACCGCTTCCCTCGGTACGCGGGAAGACTCGACAGCGCGGAGTCGAAACAAAATGGTGCCGGAACCGTCCATCTTGGGGCGCAGATTAAACTGGTCGAAATGCTAGGCTCCGCGGCGAACCATATGTCCCGGTGACGGAGAAAAATCGAGGATCGTAATAATCCATCCGGCAGGGTTCGAAGGGCTTTCCGAAAAGAAAAATCCAGGCCGCACAAAAAGATTTACAGCTCCGGTGTCCCTTTGTGCCGAACGGATCTCGGTCCTCTCCGAGTAGAAAACGATCTATCCTCCGGAGGCTCCGTCCTTCTCGGAGGCTGGAGGGAGAGACGGTCGATTAATTTCCCGAATAGCCCACACCCGTCGACGCTCTTGATTCACGCGTTCCGTCGAAAGCCCATTCCCGAGCGTGTCTCGCCATTGTCGAGCAACCGATTGCGCAACCACGAGTTCGTAAACCCCGATAGATCTTTCGGCGTCGTTTCGTAAGTGAGTCTAATGGGGCCCCGGGCCGCGGCCACAGTCCCATAGTTTTCTCAGGGTCTCTCTATCATCGTGCTGCGCGTCCGATCGCGAGACTCGCGCGCGAGTTCGGGATTTATAGCGGTTGGAACTCTCTCTTTTCAAGCAAAAAAGAAAGAGAAGAAAAGGAAAGGAACACGGGGGTGATAGAAGGGGGAGGGGCATGGGAGAGAGCGTAAATTTATTTTTGATGCGAATGCCTTTAATTGGAGGACCGTAGAACGGACGCAATATCGGAGAGACGCGTACGGTGGCGTGATTATTTCGTTTTTGTAACATCTCTCCTCTCCCTCTCCCCCCACCAACACCCCCCGCTTCGTGGATATCAAAGTATAATCCCGTAAGAGTGGTGCTTTCACCTTGGGCCGGCGCGGCGTGTAACAAATCACCAGAAAGGGGGCTCGGGTTCACCGCGGAACCAGCACGCACGCCTCCCCGTGATCCTTCTCTCCCTCTCTCTCTCCCTCTCTCTCTCTCTCTTTCTCTCTCTCTCTCCTTCCATCTTCCTCTCTTTTTCCCCTGTTCGCGTATGCCGGCCGCATACGTGGTTTGATTGGCATGCGACACGGAGAGTATTTGTGTACATGCTGGTTCGAGACCGGGCCGCTCTTCCTCTCGTACCCGGGTTGCCTGTTTGCTAAAAGAGACAGAGAGAGAGAGAGAGAGAGAGAGTGAGAGAGAGAGGAGAGGTGGGACTCCCTCGGCGCGAACCTTCGAAAAATAAAAGGAGACCCTCCTCTGCCGGAAGTATCAGCCGTCGCGGCGCGTACAAGTACTTCTATATTAATCTTTTACCGAACCCGGCTGAGTCTACATTGTTCGCCGGACGCGGCTCCAGACGTGTCCAGGAAATCGGCAGAGGTCCGAGGGATCGAGACGAGAGGATCCAGGACGCGTCGATCCGGTTGCGATTAGGAATCGAAGACGAAGGCGATGCGTGGGACGTTCGTCCCGGGAAGCGACGCTGTGGGGTGTCCTTTTGTTCGCTCGATTGTTTGGGGACGGACGTGCATTTTCAAACTCTCGATCGGTCAGGGTTGCAACGGTGTACCCTGATCTCGAGGATGCTGCTTTTCACTGACGTTGATGCTGCTTTTCACTGACGTTGATGCTGGACTTCCTGGTATTGCTTGGATGGTGGTTGCCATGGTTGCCGACGTAATTAAGATGGGGTCCATTTCTAACGTCTCTTATCCAAGTCATTTCTAATTCAAGTTTAGCCTGATTGAGCTGGGCTGATTCCAGGTCCAGTGTAATTTAGATGAATGATTTGTAGTATTCTGTAACTGGACTGAGCTATCCGAGAATTTCTATTTTATTCTTAGACGACTCGACACAGTCGCTTCTCGATATATGTCAGCAACACGGGTCTTGCCGGTGTCATGTATCGCGCAGGAGAGGTAACCGAGCCATGATTAACCGAGGACTCTCGATCTTCACGGAGTATACTCCGCGTTAGTGGGGACAATTCGCGCGACTTTTATCATCCAAGCCTCCGCGACATATACAGAGAAATCCCATTTCCACTGGACTCTTCTAATTGAACTGGAGCAATATTAATGGCAATATTCGAAGAGGACAGCCTCGCAAGTTTTCTCGCCGACACAAAATTCATCAAATCAAAATTTCTTCGAAACTGACGCCCGAAGGCGACCATGAACGCGGCCTGCCTGCGATTCGACGATCGCCGAGCCGCGCGTTCTGTTTCAAGGGATCGACTGAAGCAATAACGGGTGCCGATGACTTTCCTAACTCGCAGCATGGATTTCCAAATATTGGAAGAGACGCACGCGGCGAACGGCAAGAGAAGGCCCCGTCTCCCCTTCGATCGGCGGGGACATCGAGGGCCCGTGGTCGCACGGTCCCACGGTTAACACGAGAAACGCATTAGCACGCGTCCTACGATATACTTCTTATTGTTCCGCGATGGTATCCCTCGATGCCGGCGCGTTTGCATGTCCCTCGTCGATCGTTTGTCTTCCCCGACGACGAGCACGGCCACGTCGACGACCGTCCTCTGCTCTCTTCTCGGGGGACGCGTTCACGACTCCGAGGGCCTAGGTACGTCGAGAATTCGTGGTGGAACGCGGGTGCAACCGGCGTTCGTCGCTGCGCCGCAGGCTTCGCCGACGAACAACGACGCGACGCCGCTCTGCTCCGCCGCGCCGCGTCGCTCCCCTTCCGCACGAATTATTATCCCGTTCCTTTTCCAGGTCTCTTCGAATAGTTCCGACCGGTCGCCTAGGCCGCTGCTTAATTACCCATTAATGCGCCCACCGCATCGGTCGACCTGCCGTTTCTCTCCTACCGCGGACTCTTCCTCCTCCTCTTCATCTTCTCTCTACTCCTCGTCCCGTCCTTCGTCGTCTTCGTTCCTCTTCACCTCGATACAATTTCCGACCTTCCGCGGCTTCCACGGTCCTCCACAGCGTTACAACACCTGGCAAAAATTGGTATTAATAGGATTTATACGGGGTGTAGCGGAATGACATGTACAAGCGGACACGGGGTGGTTTTCTTATGAAGAAATAAGAACGAAATATGGAATAAAATTTGTTCGTTTAAGGCTTAGTTATCGAGAGAATCGAGTTTGAAAATCCGATGGATGGTAATTTCCATTACAGGCTCATGTCAACGTATTTCCTGTTCGTGTACATCATCGTGAAATAAAGGAAAACTAACTGCTTCGGACATATAACATAGAAGAAGAAATTTCAGATGATTGTTTACAAACACGATACGCATTATACGTTGCCCGATGAACGGTAACTTAGCAGTGACACCATATCTACGAAAGTTTACTCGAAAACTAGAGCCTTAAGTAACAAAAATGTTATTCCATATTTTGTTCTTATTTTTTCATAAGGAACCACCTGGTGTCCGCTTGTACATGTTGTTCGGTCGCACCCTGTATGTAAAATAAAAATTCTCTCCACTAAAACTAGAACTGCCGAGTGCTAAAAGAGACCTATGCATGGTAATGACACAGAATGGAATTGATTCAGAAGTACATTTCTCTATATATGTCGCCAATGCCTGGATGATAAATGTCGCAGAATTACCCCCACTACCGCAGAGTATGCCTCCGTGAGGGAGCACGAAGCTTGAGAGGCTCCGAGGAGTGTAAACATGACACGGCTCGGGCATGTGTCCTGGACGATAAATGACGCTGGCCAGTCTTGCTGACATATATCGAGAACTCACTGTGTGCGTAACATAGTGGACCACCCGAGGAGACCTGAATTATTCTCGTGAATAGTGGACCACAGTTTCGTTAGATGATTCCGTGAAATATGATGATGATTCCGTGATTTTTTTCTTTTTTAAATACGTCTTCAAGTTCACCTTCGATTCTTTATTGTGCAATCTAATTGTTTAGTCCCAATCGAGGACGGTGAAAAATATTTTTCTTTACCTCCCGGGTAGGAGATACATTGAAGTGAAGGTCGAAAAACGAAATTTGGCCTGCCCGCTAACAACGGAGATAATTAAGATGGTCGCGTCAGGTGGTCCAGGCGGGTGTACGCGCGCGATAGAAATTCCGTCTGGCAACAGAGATTCGCTCGACGAAGTGTCCTCGCGGTGTTGTCGCGGAGTGTACTCTTCCACGAGACACGTAATTACGGTTCGGCTCGTTACGCGCGCGACTATACACGGGGCCGACTATACTACGATTATAATATGCACGGGAGGAGGAGTGGACGGGAACGAAATACGATAGGCCGGCGTCGGAGGCGCGACCGTGGAATTCGAGCGTTCGAATGGCGTTTCTTAAGAGCGCCACGAACGCCGATTATCCAATTAACCGTTCCCGTCCCCGGGGTCGGAAAATTAATAAGGTCGGGATTCTAGCGGAGCTCCCACCCTTTTCCCTCTTTCTCCTCTTTTTCTACCATGCGCCCCTGTTCTCTCGCCGCCTCGTATGTACTCGGTTTTATTCCGTGGTATGTATATACACACGCGCGCGTACTCTCTCGCCGGTTCTACACGCGCGCGCGCCCGCCAGGCCGGTTCGGATCGATTTCAGCTCTGTTTCCCGGCCGGAACGAGCGCGCGGGCATGCAGATTTTTCTCTCGGTCCGTCGTACGCTTTGAAGCGGACGCTCTCCAGTCGTAAACGTTCCCTCCCCGTCCACTTAACGGACGAACGCTGTTAAATGGAGCGGCGGGATATCGTTAATAGATCGTTAACCGAGCGGTCCGCGGGCCCGTGGATCGCGGGGACGCAATTATTTGTTGCGCTCCTCGATTTTTATCGATTTTCAATCGGCCGGCGAACTCTCGCGCCGTGCGACGCGAGACACGACTCGAACACGCCAACGGAAACCTTCTGGCAATTCTGAAAAATTAATCATCCACGGGCGGAGCAATTTTTGTATATGAACAGCCGATAATGGAGATCGTTGTATGCGGAATAAAGATTCCCCAAATCGATTGTGACGAATTGGAAGTCGATCTTTATTTTATTTCGCCTATTTTTCTCGTGAACGCTTGAAATGTCTACCGACAATTAGAAATAAAAATATAAAGTCGAATGCAAGATAAGGGGGTTGCATAGAAATTTATTTCTCTTTTCAATAACTCTAGTTACATGAAAATAATTGTTCTCACCTTCTTGCTGTTTTGCACTTCGTGTATACTCATTTACAAAAATACAAGATCTCTACTGTCTACAAGGTCTCTACTGATATAATGACTATGTGCCGTAATAATTTTTGTAATTTGAAGAATAACCTATTTTCCTCATTTTCCAGGCGAGATCAGCACGAGGGAGCCGCTGGACCGCGAGACGAAAAGCGTCCACGAGCTGGTCCTCGAGGCGAGGGACCAAGGGACACCGTCAAGGGCGGCTAGGGTGCCCTTGAAGGTGACGGTGCTCGACGTGAACGACAACTCGCCGGAGATAGTCGACCCTCAGGGGGACGTGGTCAGCGTCCGGGAGGAACAACCCCCTGGAACGGAAGTGGCAAGGGTCCGCGCGTTGGACACGGACCTCGGGGAGAACGCGACAGTGACGTACACGATTTTGAAAGGTAACCACCG
Organism: Halictus ligatus; assembly: GCA_028454255.1. Taxonomy (NCBI): domain Eukaryota; kingdom Metazoa; phylum Arthropoda; class Insecta; order Hymenoptera; family Halictidae; genus Halictus; species Halictus ligatus. Next base: position 9,594,458 of record CM052142.1, on the reverse strand, counting down.
CGCACCTTGGGATCCGGTCGGGCGATCCGTCACGCCTTTTGTCCCGATATCCGCGGGAATTCGCAAAAGAAACAGTAGGTGGACCCCGCCCGAATTAATTAGCCAATTACCGAAACAATTATGCGCAGTCTTAAAAACCGTCTCGGGCGGCTTTGTTTGAGTTTTATGGAGGGGGAGGGTCTTGCCGCGAACGTTCGCCACGATTATACCTTCTCATTACAGATCGGCAACCGATTTTCTCGGGCGCGCGATCACGAACGCGACTGTTTCGAATATACATGCTTAAATTGACCCAGCCGTAATATTGCTGTTTCCTTAATGGCGTCTTAACGCCGGTCGTTCTACCGATTTCTTCTGCTACATATATCTCTCTCTTTCTCTCCCGCGCGTGTGTCTCTCCACCAGAAAAAAGAGAGAGAGAGAGAGAAGAGTTTTTACTTCGAGCGGCAAGATTATTTTATGTTCACGGGCAACCTTGATGTTCGCAGACCGAGACTCGGACGGCTACAACGTTTTCACCATCGACCCGATCACTGGCATGATCAGAACCAAGGCGGTTCTTGATCACGAGGAGAGAAACGTCTACCGGGTGTCCGTTAAAGCGACCGACGCCGGCAGACCACCCCGGCATAGCGTGCGGGCGCTCAGAGTCGAGGTTCTAGCGCTCGCTGATAACCGGCCGACCTTCACCAGCAGCAGTCTTACCTTTAACGTGAGTACCGAACACGTGACCTGGAGACATGCCGAGATTCTGGTCCAAACCGCAGTGTTCGTCCGCGACCACTTAACGCGACCAGCGTGTCCTGGTCAACGCAAAATTCCCCGGGGAATAATGGGGGACACCCCTGCAACAGCTGATGGAGATTAGCAATGAGCAGGGGCAATTATTGGGTTGGCGCAAAAATTGTTTGCTCTCAAATTTCTGCAATTCGAGCTAGACGATATCTTTCTGCATTAATACAGAAACAAAGTCAAATATAAAGCGTACACTCTTGTGGCGCAGTGGTCAGGGTGCTAGTTTCCGACAAAAACGTTCAAGGTTCGAATCCCGTCCGAGTAAATACTGTTTTTAAATAGGATTAGAAAAATTTAAGAGTAGTTTTTTTCCAGCATATTAGAAGGAATAGGGGATGAAGTCGAAAGAACATTCCTATTCCGCAATTAAAAATTACCGAAGTTTCAACTGATAGAATCTCTGCAGTCATGTTTGCACCAACCTAGCACAAAACCTGGTACCCGAACCAAACCTTGCACATTCCTGGTCACCCTATAGAATAGACCACAATTTCCTCCTAAACATTCCATCAGAGCAATAAAGAGTGCGATCACCCAAATGGTGACGGCACATTGAAAAATCTAGTATAGTATAGTCTAGTCTGGTGTGGTCCAGTCCACCTCCGGAGTGTGCGAAATAATTTAAGAAAATCCGCCACGCGGTTCCCCAGGTGCGAGAGGACGCGAGCATAGGCCAAGCGGTGGGATCGGTCTCTGGGGCGGGTCCGGCGGGTCGCGTGGCCTTCACCCTGGACTCCCTGACCCCGATCAGCGAGTTCCCAGCGTTCGACGTGGATCGGAGTTCGGGCCAGCTGGTGGTCGCTCATTCCTTGGACAGAGAGAACGTCAGCGAGTACCACCTGGAGATCCGCGCGCTGGACACCACCTCGATCGGCAACCCGCAAAGCATCGCGGTCTCGGTGAAGATCGTGATCGAGGACGCGAACGACAACCCGCCGAGGTGGCCGTTGGACCCGATAACGGTCCGAGTGCCCGAGAAAGCGGTGATCGGCTCCACCATCTACAACCTGACCGCCACGGACTCGGACAGCGGGTTGAACGGGGATCTGCGTTACGGTTTGGTGGCGGAGTTCCCAGCCAAGGGTAGTTTCGCCGTTGACTCCCTCACCGGAGCTCTGACCTTGGCGAAACAGTTGGACAGGGAGGAACGGGCCGAGTACACCTTGATCCTGAAGGCGTCCGACAGAGCTGCGCCCGGGGAGCAGCTGGCCTCCACGGTCACCGCTAGGATCATCGTGCTGGACCAGAATGACAATGACCCGGTGTTCGTTGCTCCCGAGTCCACTAAAGTCGCGGTTACCCCTGACCTTCTGCCAGGTGAGCTAACTTGTTTCAGTGTCTCCTTGTCTCTCCTAACTTGGTTCAGTCGCCTACGTTTGGGGTCTTCTGATGCGAACGGTCCTAGGGTCTTCTGAACCTCGCGTTATTCCAGGAGCGATGCTGGTCAGAGTGGTGGCGGTGGACAAAGACGCGGGTGATAATGGTCGCGTGTCCTACGTGATCACGTCCGGGAACCAGGAGGCCAGGTTCTCGGTGGGTTACGAGTCCGGCATAGTGAGCCTGGAGAGGCCGATGGTCAGGTCCACCGAGTTGGAGATCACGGCGAACGATCATGGTACCCCACCGCGGAAGTCGTCCCTCAGGCTGCATCTGACTCTGGCCACCGGACAGACCAACGGACCTCCTCGTCTGCTACTCGCCAATCCGGTAGCTAGGATTTCGGAGGACCTGCAGGTGGGGGCGTCGGTCCTCAACGTCGCCGGTCCTGTCATCATCGCCGATCAAGGTGAGCGTTTTGATCCTCTCGGGGAAGATCGAGGCTGTCGTGCCAGGTTTATCGAATTAGCTACCAGGTGGCTACGTTCAAACGTCCATCGTCTAATTTCGAAACTTTCTGGAAAATATTCTGGGGTCCACAGAATACAAGCCGACCGCAAAAGTCCTAAAATTTTCGCCTCGTCAGGCCCAGAAGGCCCTCTCCGACCGTCCCCGCTCGCGTAGCGTGTTGGGAACAAAGCCGGGAGCCAGCTCGGGGGACTTATCGATCTCCCCTAAACACATTCGCACACGTGCTCGGTTGGCTCGGGCTCGGACAAGGACGTAGTAGAGGACCAAAAATGGGTCTGGCTCTCGGCTACCCTTTTAGGCGTTCCGGCTTTCGCGTCGTTATTGTTTCGGTGGTGCGTCTGCGCATAAAGTGCCGTGGAACAGGGGGCGCTGTCAATTTAGCGGTGTATAGGACGAGAACGTGAAATTACAGTCTCCTATCTTGTCGGCGGAGGCTACCATCCTCCTTCACCTCTCTCTCTCTCGCTCTCTGTCTTTCTCACGGGTAGAATTTTCGTGCTTTACCTGCCGGCCCGAGAACGCGCCACCTACGCCGCGCCACGGCCGCGATGAGAGAATATAATCGGCGTCGGAGCCGCTGGGCCGGTTCCCCCGGCTAATAGGAAAGCCCTGCTATGAAAATACCTCGAATAATTGCCTTGAATCCGGCCGGCGCGGGGCATTATAGTAAATTCAACGAAATGACTCGCGGTCCCGGCTCCCTTCGGGGTCGGGAGCGCGTTCCATCCGTGTGTTTCCGTCCCGCGGAATACGGGCTCCTCGGGCCCGGACCCGAAGGTCCCCCGTTCCCACCTGGTTGGTTCCTCCGCGTCGTCGCCGCTCTAAAAGCTCGCCGAAGGATTCCTGAACCGACGAGAAAATTCCATCGTACCTGGATACGTTCGTCCCCGCATGGTGCAGATGCTACGCCGGATCTACTTTCCGCCGATAACCATAACCGCGGGGCCCGTCTTCTCGTCGCATACCGGTCTAAACGGGACGCCGATCCGCGATCCTGATCCCCGGGTCCCGATCCCATAATTTAATCCGGGACCACTGACGATCGTTGATTTCAAGAAATTTTTGGGCCTTCTTTGTAGGCCCATGGTAGACTACAGTCAGTGGGTCTTGACGCAGAGGTTTCTTTTTGGAAACCAGTGCTTTGAGCCTCCTTTTTCGTAGTTCTTCTTGAGATTCTCGGGGGTATTTTCTAATTGCACCTTCCTAGAAAGGTATGCCCACGTTTCCAGCTATCAGGCCGCAGATCTTTGCGCAAAATTATAATTATTGCCACCGATTACTGCGAAGAGTAGGCATACGTCTTTGGAGTTGGGACTCGGATACAGGGACCGAGATTTGTAATAATTTCTCCCAGGATCGGGTCTCGTGGTTGGACCCCGAGGAGAGCGCGCAGCAAACGGAACCCCGGCGCGGCGGGACACGATGATTACTAAAAGCGCGGTCCCAGGGGCCCGATGTTCCGTGGGCCTCGTAGCAAAGCGTTCTGTACGGCCGACAGAACACGGTATATCGCTCGTTTTGCGCTTATCTAGACCGGCGCCCGTGTATCAGACGAGCGCATTAGCGCGTCCCGCGGAACCAACCGGCAAAGGGACCCGCAACAGTCGTCCCTATGCAATACCCCGAAGGACGACTCCTCGTCCTGCTAGGGCCACGGAACCCGCGGTTAGGGCCCCGAGAAGCGAAACAATGGCCGCGTATATCATCGTGCCGCCAGCCTGCCGCGGTACGCACGGGCAAATCACCGGTTCGAACCAACACCGACACCCGTACACTTTCGTTCGCCGTCGTGTGCGTGTCGCCGCTGTAACTACCGTGCCCCGCTGCCACTGCCAAATACACGCGACCATTTCTTCTTCACCCTTCGCCGTTCGAACCGATCCCCTAGCTGCGATAGTTCGCCAGATATTTCAGCTAATGCGCTCCGCCGGGGTTGTGTTCCGCAACCCCTTAGGAACACGCTGCGCAAATACCAACGCACATTCGGAACCGGGAAAAATGTTCATCGAGGCTTCGACAGGTCTACTTTAATATCGCGTAGCTGTTTCGAAATAAATTGCTTTACTTTCTCGGGGAAAAAATAAAATCCGAAAGAAATTCATTGCTAGACAGAATATTCTAATTCTGCAAGAATATTCATTTTCTGCAAGGACGTCGGCGCGAATTAGGAAAAAGGAAAAATGTTTATCGCTGCTTCAATAGGTCTATTTTAGTACTGCATATTTATTTCGTGGTAAATTGTTCCTCTGTTTTTAGAAAAAAATATTCGAAGCCCGTCTGTCATTGCTAGACAGATACCACCCTTTGATATACATTTTCTGTAAGGACTCCGGCGCGAATTAGGAGAAAGGAAAAATGTTTATCGGTGCTTCAACAGGTCTATTTCAGTACTGCGCATCTGTTTCCCGATACACAATATTTTTTCTCCCCCGGAAAAAAAGTTACCGAATTTTCGCGTGCGCCGGTCAAAATCCCCGTCCACTAAATTCCCACGCATCGTCGCGCGGGTTAAATCGAAACGAATGGCGACTCTGCTCGAGCTCTCCGATGGGTCATTTTCCCGAGCAAATTTTCGGTGGGTGTAGGAGAACGACTAGCAATAATCCTCTCGAATCGAGCCGTAACTATCCGGAACAATGACTCGGCTGTCCACGCGACCGGCACAATTGCGTTCGATCCTCCGGCGAACCTCGTCGAGGCTCGACCCCGCGGCTGTGTATTTCCGAGACTTTATGCGCCTCGATCTCCCCCGGCCTGGATCTTCGGGGCGCGAGGAGCCTAATCGCCGTCGCTTTGAGGGCACACCTTTATGCATGCAAACTGCCGGATAATTTCGGATTCTCGACGGAGGACGCGACAGGGTAATGGGCCCCGAGGGAAACGGGCCCCATGGTCGCGTGGTTCTAATTTTCGATCGGGGGAGGGGGGAGTCCCCCAGCCCGTAGAAAAAGCGGCTAATTTGATTCTGGGGAATCTCGAACTAAAAACCAGCTGGACAGAGACGTTGAGAAAAATCCGTTGTACGGATTGCGCAGGTAACGTCAGCTTCAGCATTCCGAGCAACGTCGCCTCGGACAAGTTCGCGGTCTCGACGAGGGGCCTGGTGACTCTGCGAGGACCCCTGAACCGGGAGGAGACCGCCAGGTACTCGGTGCCGATCCTGGCCAGGTCCAGCAAGCTCTTGGACATCAGCACCCTCGAGGTCCTCGTCCTCGACGAGAACGACAACAGCCCCGAATTTCGGCCGGGCTCCTGCTACACGTTGGCGGTGCCGGAGAACCAGGAGACCGCCGTGATCCACACGATCGCCGCTGCCGATCTAGACGAGGGGAAGAACGGGGAGATCTACTACAGCATCGTCGGTGAGTACTCTTGATCTACACAGCGTACAGTTGTCCCGAAGATGTCGTACAAAGTCTATCATTCGACGATCCATGTCCGCAGGTGGCAACATAGGGGCAAAGTTCGTCCTGGATCCAGTGACCGGCACGCTGTCGATGTCCAATCTGGATCGAGAAGCAGTCTCCAAGTACGTCCTGACAATCTCAGCCAAGGACAAAGGTCGTCCGAGCTTGGAGGCCCGTTGCAACCTGACAGTGATCGTGCTGGACGTCAACGACAATGCTCCGCAATTCACCCAGAATCAGTATACCGAGCCCAGGACACGCGGGGTGGTCCAGACCCCCGAATATCCTCCCTTCGGCCTCGCCAGCGGATACGCATACTCCTCGACGAATTATCCGAGCAACTATCATCCCAGCAAGTACGTGGCGACGGTGTCGGAGGACGTCGCTGCTGATTCCAGCGTGATGTCGGTGAGAGCTACAGATCCGGATCAAGGGATCAACGGGAAGATCACTTATTCCATCGGGGAGGAGACCAGTTGGCTGTTCAGGGTCGATAACCTGACCGGAGTGATCACCACTGCAGGGTGAGTGTTCGATCATGTTTGTTTAATATTAGTGGCTAAGTTTTTTTAATTATTTGACCAGTGATTCTTTGTGCATTGTGGGGATCTAAACAATTTTTCAAATAATAGAAAATGTGGCATATTATCCCTCGGCAAGGGCAATTTAATATTTAATTAAGCAGGATACAATGTGCTTAAGGGATTTAAAAAATTGCTTGATATTATAACGGAAGTTTAAATAGTAGAAAATGTGCCATATTATCCCTCTGCACGGGCAATTTAATATTTAATTAAATAGGACACCCTGTGCTTCCGGTATTTAAAAAATTGCTTGATATTATAACGGAAGTTCAAATAGTAGAAAATGTGCCATATTATCCCTCGGCACGGGCAATTTAATATTTAATTAAATACTACACCCTGTGCTTCAGGTATTTAAAAAATTGCTTGATATTATAACGGAAGTTTAAATTGTAGAAAATGTGCCATATTATCCCTCGACACAGGCAATTTAATATTTAATTAAATAGGACACCCTGTGCTTCAGGTATTTAAAAAATCTTTTGATATTATAACCGAAGTTCACATACTAGCAAACGTGTCATATTATCCCTCGACACGGGCAATTTAATATTTAATTAAGCAGGACAACTTCAAAAATCTTTTGATATAATCTCGGAAGTTTTATCGCAATTTTCGCTTGATCCGGCAAACTAATTTCACTCTAGCGTTAATTGTAATCTAATACTAATAATAATCTAGCCTTTATCGCGCTTGCGAAAGAGGGATGGAGGAAGCATTTCTCGCGGGGGGTGATGGTCGATCAGCTGAAGGCTCTAAGAACGTCGTAAAATTATAAAGTCAGTCGATGGCGGTCTCGCGAACGATGGCCGCGGTCGATTAGTCGATTTCATACGCATAACCCTCGTCGCCACGGCCGAACACGCTCTCTTCCTTCTTTCGTCCTGTTCTCGCGAACGTCGCCTAACCTCTCGTCCTGCTCTCCAGCCGGGCCGTGTCCTTCGCGATTATCCCGCGTAATAATCCTCACGTCGTACTCGAGGCCACCAATCTCGTTGGTTCGTTAATCGATAGACAATTTCACAGTGGATTCCTCGATCACCGGATCGTCCGTTCGAGGACTCCGCCGGTTTTTAATTTGCCGCCGTTCGACCACCGTTTCAAAATTTTCCACGCTGAAATTCGAGGCGCATTAAACCCCCTCCCCCCCCCCCTGTCACTGCAACATGTTTATTAAGCTCCCTGAAGTCCCATCTCGCTGATTCCTGTACGGGCCCGCTTATATTTTAATTTAATCAATTTCATGAGCTACAGTTGTGGAGGTTATTTTCTAATTAGGGCTGCGAATATTTTTAAAAACTCCAGTTTAATTGAATCGGGACAAGACTTTATTATTTTGGTTACTGGAGACTCGGTGCTGAGGACGAAGCAAAATTAACCACCCCCTTAAAAGTATACGTAATTCTTTAATTTTATTTATTTATTGAAAATTTTTCTGCCAATTAATTCGTAGCCCTTGGGAAGCCAGAAGGACTTCTGTTAAATGCTTTTAATATTATGAAAGGATATTTCAACCCTTCTCAAAATTATGGGAAGCATATCTCACGTGATTATTCGAGCTGTAATTTTAGTATATTCCCTGAAGGGTTGAAATGGCTGTCGAGGGATAATGAGTAGGAGCCTAATGGAGAGCAGGAGGGGTTTGAAAGTCGGTTTAATCAGCGGGACTGGTGGCGCGGGATGATTTCCCAAAAGGGTGACAACGTCTGCTCGAGTTTCGTTCGCCGATAGAGACGCTTCCGAGCAGAAGCAGAGAAAAAGGGAAAGAGGAGGGACAAAAAGAAGGGGGGGAGCGAGGAATAGGGAGCAGCATTATAGGGCACAGGGTGTCGGTAGCAGCAGGGGCGTACTTTTGCCGCACGACAGCCGTGTGTCATTTCAGCGGGACACCATGTGGCATTTCAATGCATTATTTCAGCCGGCAAAAAGCCTGATATGCAAAACCAGATCCCGGTCGGGCCACTCTTTCGCGATCTCTGTCACTTCTCCCTCTCTCCCTCTCTATCCCTCTCTTCTTCTCCGTCCCCTCTCGTTCTTCTCAGTTGCACGCATCTCCTCCTCGTTCCTCCGGGGAATCCGTAACAACGTATACCGATTTCTACTCGATTTTTACTCGAACTATTTGTACTGTATTGAATTTTTCGGGTCCGAACAACAAACGCACAAGCGACGATGCCAATGAAAGATACAGTAAAAAATAATTTCTCCATTTAAATGGGAGCCTGCATGTAATTTTATTGAAGATTTTATCTCAGAAAAATTTCTGAACTTTAAGCGCCCGTGACTAACTCTAACTATTTTACTATCAGCCTCGTAAAGATAATTATAACATTGGGTCAATAGTGACCAGCCAGAATCGAGGAGTACAGTGTCTACTCGATACTTGTCCAATACTCGGGTCTGGCCAGTGACATAGATCGGCGAGGAGATATTATTAAGAGTCCTCGGTTAATAACCCCTCAGGGGTATACCTTGACACGGTGGGGATGGTTCTGGCACCTTTATAGGCTAGGCATTTGCGACACATATAGAGTAAACACTGAATTCTAAAATTTCTTTGTCCAGTGACAAAATTAGGATTCGAAAATTGTAAAAATAATCGGAATGGAATTTAGATGCGATTATAAATCAACACTCTATCCATTTATCCCCTACCGAATTCCGTCACGAACTCGAAAAATCCGCCGCGGGCTTCAACCTCTCCGCGAACATTCGTCATCGCGGGCTCTATCAGCGATTGTCCAACCGCGCTCCCGGATTCGAGCGTAAGGTGGCGGCGGTTTGCAAGCAGCTTGTTTGTGTGACGGAAGCTTTAATCGCGCACGGCGATCTTGTGTAATCCACGTCCGCCATTACCATAACTCTGCAGATCCTCGGTGGCGGTTCGCCGGCCGCCGTTTCGTGCCTTAAATCGCGCGAAAGCCAGGCTGGATTTTCGAGCGAATTTAACGTCCGCGGTCCCCGTGAGCTATACGCCTCTCGAAATCTCCGCATCGCATCCTAAACCTTCCTCATACCTAAATCCTCCGTTACAACCGATTTTCTGCCGTTTCCTTTCGCCACGCCGCGGACGTTCTGCAATTCGTGTCGGGAATCGAGTGGATTAAACAGAGAATTGGAAGACGTTGAAACAATTTCGGAATACTTTCGCAAATTGGACAAATTTTTATTTTGGATGGTCCGCGCACGGTTACCTAAACCTTCCTCATACCTAAATCCTCCGTTGCAACCGATTTTCTGCTGTTTCCTTTCGCCACGCCGCGGACGTTCTGCAATTCGTGTCGGGAATCGAGTGGATTAAACAGAGAATTGGAAGACGTTCAAACAATTTCGGAATACTTTCGCAAATTGGACAAATTTTTATTTTGGATGGTCCGCGCACGGTTACCCTTATTGTTGTCGCTTTTCCCACGAATCGCGCGGTCGCTGGAACGGCACCCGACGTCCTTATCGATCGCGAGCTCCTAATCTAATTACGCTATCTCCCGCGGACTTTTCCTCGCGTACCGGCGCGGCGTCGGCATGAATGCGTAATTTGTTCCCATTGAACGTGGCGCGGCGGTTTCCGAACCGGTAACATTCAATTGCCGGGGAATTTTTGCCGGTTCGCGGCCGAGAGAGAGAGAGAGAGAGAGAAAGAGAGAGATACCGGCCGATAACCGGCCGCTGCGTTGGGCGGGTGTAATTTATCGAATCGGCAAACTTTGTCTTTATTAGCGGCTCGAGTAGGGAGTCACGCGAACCCCCGGCGAATTCGCGAAAGACCGTGAGCGATGCCCTATCTCTCTCTATCTCGATAAGCTCCCCTTTCGATAATGGGTTTCGCGCGTACTGTACGTACGTGCACGTAATAACCTTTAACGAGCGTGGAATAATAATCGAGCGCCGGTAGCGCGCGCGCGCTCGCTCGCAAGATCGACGCGGTTATTTACGATTTAACCGAGTCGGTCTGACCGCTCGCGCGACTCTCTCTCTCTCTCTCTCACTCTCTCTCTCTTATCGGCTCTCTTGCGGCCTGCTGTCGTGCGATTAAACGACCCCGCACACGTACAGGGTGTCCCATACGACGACGGTTCGCACGCAATTATTTCCCACACCAACCCGTGTGATACCGTGCTCGCCACCGGACGTCTTATGGCAGCCACAAATCTCGACTAGGCGAGTGCGCTTCCGCGACTTCCCCGACGAGCTTTCGTTCCTCGAACGGAATCGTTCGTTTTTGTTCGGCTGGATGCGCCGCCTGCCCCGTGACCAATTCAGCGACATGCATTGTGTTCGGCTTCGAAGGTCATGCAATGTCATTCAAGGTCGTTCCAGGTTATTCCTTCCCGGCGCGGACTTCGTTGCACGTCCCCAAGGGTGTTTATTGAACTAAAAAGCTCGCCTCTTGACACTTATCTCGACTGTATAAATCTTTGTAGGTCACTCAAGGTCGTTCGAGGTGATTGGTCAGTGGCGGGTGCAAACTTAATTACGTTCTAAATGGACACGGATCGCATCTCTGGACATAGATCTGTTCTATGCTGGTCTCTGAAGGTCATTCAAGGTCATTCCATGTCATTCGTCAAGAATAAAGACTTTCTTTCGATACACAATTTAACAGGAACCGTTTTTAGGAAGCAGTAGTATCCACGTTTCATAAATTGCCTGACCAGCACACGCGCAGGATCCTCGGAACAGGACACCCAGTATAAACGCGCATAAACGCATGCGTGCGTCTCACTCCGTTTCAGCCGGTAGGATTTTCATTTGCGGCAGCACGAATCGCCCGGCCGTAGATGCCAGATAATATTCCTCGAACAGCGAGCTGCTCATTGAAAATCATTGTTTCTGTCACGGCAATGTTCGCGGCACCGAGTCCACGGGGCCGTTGAACGACTCTCCGCGCCGAGCCGCGCCATGCCGCTGGGAACGGGGGATCCATGGATCCTCTCGCCGGCAATATTATCGCCGCGAAATCGTCCCCGACATGGAACTTCGTTATCGCGCGGGATCTCGTGAGATCTGCTCTTGTTCCGTGCCGACTGCGTTCGAGGATCACTTCTTCCGGGTGGTCCTGGGAACCGGGTGGGTTGCCGGCACTGCCGGCCGACCGGAAATCGCGACCGACACGCGATTACGGCAATTGCTAGGACAATTGTTAGGACAATTCCTAGGACAATCGCTAGGACGACAGAAGAACGTGTTGGGGTTGGTGTCCCTTCCTCTCGAACTGGGGGTGATTGCGTGGCAGAATGGAGAGGAAATGGGACCTAGATTTGCTAGACGATCCCCATGACTCGTAGGACCATCTGGAACCTAGCCGAGACCCTAGGCGTGGAACAGAACAATTTTTGTTGCTAAAGTTTTGTGGAGTGGGTCTTCAGGACCTGTTTAGGAATTGAGTCTAAATACAGAGGCAGGGTGTCCAGAATCTTTGATCCTCAGCAAGCTAAGGAGATCATTTTAACTCTTTGAGAATCAGCTCTCAAAGTATCCCGGAAAGAATCTCGCGAAGTTTGCTACCAGGGGAAGACGTCTCTCCTAATTAGCCGAACTGTTTCACTCACGTCCACTCTCCCTTTTCAGGCCCCTGGACCGCGAGCGCCAGAGCACCTACAACTTCGTGGTGATAGCGACGGACAGCGGGAAGTACGCCGCGAACAGCACCTCCGTCCCGGTTGAAATCCGAGTGAACGACGTGAACGACAACGCTCCGGTGTTCGCCGAGTATCCGTTCAGGGCTCGGGTGTCGATCGGCACGCAACCGGAGAAGAACATCCTGAGAGTGGTGGCGACCGACGCCGACGAAGGCCTGAACGGAGAGATAGTGTACTCGTTCCTGCACGAGCAAGAGAAGCCCAAGTTCAGGATCCACCCCAGCACCGGCGCGGTCACCGCCGCGTTGTCCTTGTCCCAGGACAACGGGAAGATGTATCACCTGGAGGTTCTAGCCAGAGACAGAGGAAGTCCTCCGAGAAGCGCCCGAGGCCTGATAGAACTCCAAGTCGGAGACCTGGCGGGCCTGCAGCCTGCCCTGAAGTTCCAGAACGACTCCTACGAAGTGATCATTCAGGAGAACTCCGCGGCCGGCACCGAAGTGGTCCAGGTCACCGCTGTCAGGTCGGACGGCAGAAGACAGCACGTGTCCTATTCCCTTGGGTCCGGGAATGATTTTGGGACTTTCGCTATCGAGGAGGACACCGGGCTGCTCAGGGTCAACGACCCGGCCAGATTGGACGCTGAACTCTGGACTGATATGAGAGTCAGGCCCACCGATGGCCCGATCGACGAAGGACGTACCAATTCTTGGGGGAGGTCCTTGGAAGGACAGTTGTCCAAGGAGGAGCCTAGGGAGAGCTCGAAGCACGTGCTGACTGTGGTAGCTAGGACCACCGGGTCCGATCCCCTTGAAGCGTACGTTCAGGTGGTCGTCAGGGTGTCCGATGTCAATGACAATCCACCTGTCTTCACGCAGACTCAGTACTCCGCCACGGTACTCGAAGGAAACGTCAAAGGCGACTTCGTTGTCAAGGTGAGTGAAGCTGTTGATAATTTGTTGCATTAAGGAATTTCTACTGCTGAAGAGAGTGGTAGCTCTTTAGTAGACAACTTGGACGATTAAATTTATGTTGCATAATCATTGTTTCCCGTCGACATAGCTCTCAGCCAGCGACGCAGACCAAGGAATGAACAGCAGGATCCTCTACCATATCGTCGATGGCAATCCAGACAACGCGTTCACTATCAGTCCACCGTACAGTGGCGTGGTTCGCACTAACATCGTTCTGGATCGCGAAATTCGCGAGAAGTATCGTCTGACGATCATCGCCACTGATCAAGGGAATCCTCAGCTAACTGGCACCGCTGCTCTGAGCGTCCGCATCATCGACATCAATGACAATCAGCCGACTTTCCCGGAGCACAGCATCATATCCGTCTCTGAAGGTAAGCTAGAACAGTATGCAACAATCAAACCTAATATTCTCGAGCAAATTTTCAAGATATCTCAAGATATCTTGATATATAGCTCTGAAAAGGTAGTAGAGTAAATTTGTTCGTTGAAAATTGACTTGTCTTTGCTAATCGAAGCTTTAAAAAATATAATTTTTGGAAAAGTCACATAGAAATTTTAATTGGTAAAGATTGCCTTGTCTTTATCAGACGTTTCAATAATAAACTGTGGAAAGTAAAATGGAGATATAAGAAATTGTCTTTATTAGGTGCAGCTTCAGAAATGAAGTTAGCAAAAGTGACACAGTAATCGTTGTTTACAATTTAATCCGGAGTATAAACCGGTGGAGGTGAATTGCTAAAAAACAATTTACGGAAATCAACATTTCCACTGGACCCCCTACTGGGTCATTAATAGTAAAAGATTGAATTAAAAATTGAGATGCACTTAAAATTGGATATGCCGGAATAAAACCAACGTTAATCGAATAAACGTTCGCCAGAAAACTCGGCTTTACCAGATCATTAACGTTAAACCGGCGTGTTCTTGAAACCGGTGTAATCGAAGTCGCAAGATTATTAGAATAGTATTCGGGGAATTCTGTTCGCGGAGTTTTACGCTCGGCAAAGAGGATTTCAGCGTTTTTCGTTATTGTGCAAACTCGCGGCTTGGGAACGCGTTCGATAGACCGGCACCGATCCCGCGATATATTTTCTGCGCGAACCAAGAGCGAAAGCGATACTTAAGTGGCAGGCCCTACGTGCCTTAGAAATTAAACGGCAGAGATAATTGCAACGGTCGTATAGTCCAATTATAGCGTTTATTCATCTGAAGGCACGGCGGAAATGAAGGCTAACCGGCGATTATGAGCCGAGTACTATTCGGAATGGTTGCCCGAACAGGTTACGAGCCGATGCGATTGCGTTGCACGCCTCCTTGTATTTCATCGGCCCGTGTCAATTCCAATCAGCCGTTCGATCACCGAATGACCTCGTTCTTTAATCCAATTGACTCTGTCTGATTGGAAGCCAGAGGTTAAGGCAGTGCTCCAACCGGTCCGAAAAAATATCGATCTTTCCTTGAATTCTCCCGTGAAGCCATCTTTCTAAATCCCCTCGTCGGAATCGTGCTCCACAAAACAATTTTTATAGGCAAGCTGTTACTATTGTCGCTGTAACTTCGACCGAAGCGATCATTATGGCTTGAAAAAATTCAACTATGTGCTTCAAATGTCAATCGATCGAGGTACAAAATTTGCAATTAAAACACCCCGCACTTTTCTTTTAAAAAATTCGAGTATCTCCATCAAATTCGAGCACGCGCTTCGGCAATCTATTAATAAGCACCACGTTTGGATCCAAAATACTGGGTACTTCTCTTTGAAAAAATTCGAGTACATACTTCAAATCTGATTAAAAAAAACTGGAAAAGTTTCGAATTAAAATACTGAGTATTTCTCTTTTAAAAAATTCGAGTAACTCCATAGAATTTTGAGCACACGCTTCTATCATCGGTCAATAAGCGCCATCTTCGGAACTAAAATACCTGGTACTTCTCATTGAAAAAATTCGAGTACATACTTCAAATCTCAGTCAAACAGCTGGAAAAGTTTGGAATTAAAATACCCGATAGTTTTGTTTTAAAAAATTCGGGTACACCCTCCGAGTGCAGAGTTCGGAGTTTCTCGGCGGTTGTTCTGTTGAAAAAAATTCGCAGGAATTGCGGTCGGTAGATCTCCCGAGATCGTTCGATCGGGGTAGCAGGATTTCTCGGTTCTCGAGTTTCAGTTCTCGCCTCGAAAATCTAGACGGTTGTGTGGCTCTCGGGTAGATAAATTTGTCGGGCGTTCGCCCACGCGAGGCGCGGAAAGAGACGTTTCTGCGCGGCGAAGTGAAGCACGATGATCCGTTAGGGGAGCCGAGGCGGTCGAGGAAAGGCAGCGTCGAACGGGAAGGTCGAAAGGGGATCCGAGAAAGGACGTGGGGAGCGAGAAAAGGGCGAAAGTCAGACCGAGAGGGCCGAAAAGTGGTAGGGCAGAGGAGAGAGGACGGTCGGCCGTTTCTCGAGGTGGGAGTGCATACTACTCTCGAAGTATAAAGTTAAGTGGCAAAGGATTTATGTCGGCATTAAAGTCCAACTGTTCGGAACAATCTGCATAACTTAGGCGAGTCTGCGAACGACCGTGCCGCGCGGCTATCGCCTTCTCTCGCGCTCCGGTTCGTTGCCAGTGCTTTTGTCCTCCTCGGCTTCTCATATTGTTCCCCATTGACAGATACGATTCAATGGAACGGCACCTAGCGAAGGTGGCCGACTGTTTGACGCGCGAGCGCCGGCCTACGGCTGCTACCGGCCTCCCTCGGACAACCATTCTCGCCTGCTTTCATAGTTTACGCCCTGCGATTCATGCGAGCGTAGACATCGAAGTCGCTAGATTTAACTCGAATTTCCGGAAGATTATCAGCAAAAATTGATCGGGCGACACCAAGCGCGACGATTTCGACAATGTAAAAAATACTGGCCGATTCTACGCGAAAAACTCCATCGAAAATGTTAAATAAGATTTTTCGCTCGGAGGTCCCGGTTCCGAGATAATTAACTTTGTATTTACCTGTCGCGCATCGCTGGGATGGAAGTGGAAACGGCTAGCCATGCGTCAGACAACTTTCACATTTGACTACCTTAGAAACGGGACCTCCTATAGAAAAATCTTGTCAGACATTTTTCATGCAAATTTTTATGCGGAATTACATACATTAGGTTCGAGTCTTGCCGGTCCCTGATAAAAATAAATAAAGCTAGAAATTAATACATTCTTGCGGGACAGCCCCCTATAAGCGTTCTATTAATGCTGTTTCTATGAGAAGTAGAAACAGAGAGTCGTGGTCAGACATACCGCGGGATCTTTGTTCGTTCCAAATACTTGAGGAAAATGGATAAACATGATTTCCATCAGTCTTGAATAATCGTAGCATTATAGTTAATGCCTCCAAATCAAAAATTTGAAATTGACTTTATCCAAATATTTTCCAACAATTCCGCCTCAAACACAATTGAAAACGGGAGATCGTGAACAATTCTTATTCGATTCTTGCGGACAAAAGTTTCCGAACTCGATTTTCTGCTCGGGGTGAGGTTCCGAGGAAAAGTCGCGTGCTCTAAATTCCCCTCGGAAATCGCCGATAATAATTACTTCGGGAACGGGAATTACCGAGCACGAAGCGGGAGATAAAAGAGAATAGGAAGGTGCAAGGACAGGTAATTGGTCGGGATTCTCCGCGATACGAAACTCTGTCGACGCGGCCTTTTTACGCGTTTTGCGCCGACTGTCTCCGATCGCCGCGAGCCGAACGGCGCTTCATTTAATTTACATCGCGGCGACAGTCTCATTGTCCTTCTCGTCCTGCCGCGTTTTTCGTTCGGTTCGTCCTCTCTCCCTTTCATTCGGTCCCCTTCTCTCATCCCCCCTCTCTCTCTCGCTCCCTCTCTCTCTTCCTGGTGGTTCTCCACCGGAGTCGCTCTTTCTCCGGCTCCTCTCGGCTTCTTGTTGGGAAGTTCTAAGAACGTCCAACACGAAAGGCCGCGTACTCGCGCGCCAACCGAGTAACTCGAGATCGCTATCTAATTTGTATCACCATAAAACTTCACCCCGGCGCAAACGAGACTGCTACCACTTCTATTCGCGATTCGCGGCTCGATAGAATTTATTTAATACCCCGTGGCTCCAGAAGCGCGGCGGCGGCTGCCTTTTCAGGCACCTGCTGCCACCGGCTACCACCGCCGCCGAGCTGCTCGCCACCGTATCGCGTTTTGACAATCGTACGCGAACGCGATACAACGCTACGTCACGCCGAACAACCTAACACAACGGCTGGATCCTAATCCCGCGAAAATCCGCTCCATAAAAAAGTACAGCACCCCATCGAAACCAAAAACGTATCAACGCCGATAACTCTTGTCCGATTCCTCGGTCTCTTTCAATATTTATTAAATGTGTGAAAAGACGTTTCACGTAATATCCGGTGGTCTTTATTTAATCTTTGGGACAGGGAATAACAAATTTACACTCCGGTTGAAACTAATTTAAAACTCGCAGTCGATTGGTCCCCCCCTAATTAAACAGACTGGAAGCACGAATCATGTTGAATTAATACTCGGAGTAAATCGGAATCTCTCTTTCGGAGGATGTACAGTGACGTACAAGTGACGAGCACAAATCATGTTGAATCAATGCTCGGAGTAAATCGGAATCTCTCTTTCGGGGGATGTACAGTGACGTAACAGTTACACGATTCTTGGTAGGACACGTGACGAGCTTGATTAAACACGAAAGCGTTTCCCCGAATCGAAAATCGAAAATATTAAAGATATCTGGTAATTCCGCGCGCAAAGACAGTAATTCAGTTTCAGCATTAAATAACCAGAAAAAATGTCGATAAAGATCGGGCTCGATTATCGGGAAGGTGGAACGCGCTCGGTTTTCCCAGCTGTTCGAAGAAATGGTGAAATTAATAAAACGCGTCGGGCACGGGAGCGCATTAGCATGAGCGCGGTGCGTGACAGGGACAGTGGTAGCGGACACCGCCGGGCCGGGAGATTGAATGGCAAATAGTATCGTCGATCTTCCCCCGGTTCGATCGAATACTTCATTACTCGGTCCCGAAGAGCCGCCAGTGAAGAAAATAAGAAAAAGAAGGGAAAAAAGAAAGAAAGAAGAGGATCCGCGACCGGTCGTATTTTAGCGAAGCGCACAGTAATTGTTTTTAATTATCCGGACGGACACGGCGTATATAATTATCGTTCGACCTAAAACGAGAGGCGCGGTTTTGCCGATGTTTGATAGCCCCGCACGCCTTTGTTCCTGAAGGGGCTTCGGCCGCGGTGCACACAAAACGCGCACACGCACGCACGCACGCACGCACGCACGCAGCACGTTCCGCGCACGTTGCACGCGCAGCAGCAGCAACAGCAGCAACAGCATGGTATCGCGCACGCTCTCGCGTTGCCCGCGCGAGGAGGATTTAATCGACAGCATCGATCCGATCGGTTCCGAAACTGGCACTGACACGAGAAACCGAGACAATGGTAGACCACCGACGAGAGGGATTTTCCGTACATGGTGCGCGACACGCCGCGACGATACATCGCGATCGCGTAACGCCGCTGGACCTCCGGTAATCAGAATTAACTCGATGGAAGCTGCCGAGACCGTGGGCACAACGCGAATCGATTATTTACGCCGACTCCGGATAGAAATCCTGAGGAACGAGACTACCTCGGCAACTCCGAACGGGATCACACGCGGTTAAACCAGATAGAACAGGCGGAGCATTGGGGAGAATTTATTGCGAAATTGTTTCTTAGGATCTTTTGGATCACCGTGAAAGAGGCTTACTCGTGATCATTTACATTGAGAGTACAGTGATTCCTCTATATATGTCGCCAAGGCCCCGATGGTAAAAGTCGCGGAATTATCACCACTACCGTGGGGTACACTCCGTGAGGGGCACCGAAGCTCGAGAGGCATAGGACGCTGAGGAGTGTAAACATAACACTGCTCGGGTATGTCTCCTACACGATACATGACGCTGGCAAGACCCGTGCTGTTGACACACATCGAATATGTCGAATATTCTATGAGAACCTCRTTAATAGARGAATAGTAATGAAACGTGAAATACATCAGTCTGAAGACTACTCAGAAATAGACTTTTGACTGCTACCGTGATCTATTGGGTAGCCACCAAGTGTCATCAACAATAAAAGTAACAGAAGTAGGATTTTTGACGGTGGAGAGCCAAGAAGATGACTCAAATAGCAAGGGGAACGTTGGACAGTTGGCTCAACAGTGCTCGAAAATAAATTTTTGCTGCTTTCATGATCTATTGGGTAGCCACCAAGTGTCATCAGCAACAAAAGTAACAGAAGTAGGATTTTTGAAGGTGGAGAGCCAAGAAGATGACTCAAAGAGCAGAGGGATCGTAGGTCCGGTGACCCAACACAACTGAAAAATAGACTTCGACTAAATACGATCGAAGGATCTAGGTTAGCTACCAAGAAAGTCTACCTGGTCAGAAGTCGGAGCAGCAAAGAGGCTGAAGGGTGGAAAGCAAAGAGGATGAAGAGTGTAATAGAGAGATCGTTGCACACAGGTCGCCTCCGCTTCCGAGGCCCGAGGAACACTACCGGAACCGGAGAAGCGCAAGAGTGGGCCGACCACGTGTTCGCTCAGGGACGCGACCGGTCTCGAAACCGATTTACACGACTTTAACGATCGCCCGTGAAATTTACGAGCGGACGTAGCCGCGTGCCAGCTAGTCCCCGGAGCGGACCAAACGCGCCGCTCCGGTGCGCCTCGCCTCGAAATAATTCTTTTATTGGCGCAGGTGTTGCACCGGTCCGCGGCGTATCAAACGTCCAAACCTTTGCGATCTTCATTTTGGAACGAACCCGGCCGATTTCCGTTCGCAGAAAGCCGAACGATACTCGGATTTCCGCTCGTACAAAATCACGGACATCGTAGAAGAGGGACTCTGGCCCAATTGGTTTGCGAGCCTTTTCGGTTTGTCCTTCGCGCGAACGTTTCGAGGGTCCTCTTTTCTTAGCACCAGCCAGCAGCGATCAAAGGTGCAGATAGTGCGGATTCGATGCATTTTAAACGCGACTCCTACCGAGGGTCTTTAAGTTCGCGGAAGAGTATCTATGCTCTGTATCGCGGATGATCGTCTACCGGTGACAAAGTGGATGCCCCCCCGGGCAATGAGAAAAAAAAAAGGACGAGAGCGGGAGGACCGGGCCTCTATAACGACGCCCATTCATCAGTAACAACGGTGTCTGGCATTGTGAGACGATCAAGCGACCGATCGGCCGGCTAAACTGCGCTCATCGCGGGTCCAGATTTGATGATCTCGGTCACTGGCCTGCAGAACGATATTCGCGACCTTTGAAATTCAATCTACAGCAGCATAGACTTCTACGGAGTTGTATTTTCATTTCTACCTTGGGCTACCTGAAGCTAGCCTGGACTAGCTGAAGCTGGCTTGGACTAGCTAAAGCCTAGCCTGGACTAGCTGAAGCTAGTTGGGACTAGCTAAAGCTAGCCTGGACTAGCTGAAGCTGGCTTGAACTAGCTAGAGCCTAGCCTCGACTAGCTGAAGCTAGCTGGGACTAGCTGAAGCTAGCTGGAACTAGCTAAAACTACCTTGGTCTAGCCGAAGCTGGCCTGGACCAGCTGAAGATAACTAATTTTTCCCTGCTTCTCGCAGCTTCTTCAGATAGTTTGAGGATTTGCTTTTATCGATGAATCAGTTAACAATTAATTGTGTTGCAGGTACCCCGGTAGGCACGGTGCTGACGACCATCACGGCGAACGACGTCGACAGTTCTCCGGCTCTGACCTATCGATTCGGGAACGTGACCAACCCAGGCCCTTTCAGCATCGATCGTTACGGTGGCAAGGTCGTTCTCCGCAGGCGTCTGGACGCCGAAACGCGGTCGGAGTACAGCCTCCAGGTGATCGCGAACGACGGAATGCACGAAGCGGTCACGGATCTGATAGTTCGTGTCACCGATCTGAACGATAACGCGCCCAGGCTGCAGCAGTCCGCGTACATCACCACTCTTCCAGGTTGGTACACGGATGGTAAAGCTAAGACAATCGGCGACGAGTATCCAGCAGCCCGCCTCTCAAAAATAGCGAACTCTTCGGGGTCTCCCCTCTCCCTGCTCGCGCGGCCCTTAATAAACGCGCGTTTGAAAACAGGTTTTTGGTAGGCACGTGTTGTTCTGTTGCCCGTGTTCCAAACTCGAATTGACACCGCGCGGAGATAAAGCGCGGGAACGGAGCGGGCGACGAGAGGCGAAGAGGGTTCGGGGGTGGAAGAAGCAGAAGAAGAAGAAGAAGAAGACGATGAAGAAGAAAGGTGGATGACATAGCGACCGGGTGGGGGGAGCAGGGGGAGAGAGAGATCAGCCCGAGGTGGGGGACGATGAAAAGCTAGCCGGGCCGAGGGGAGCGACAGGGACGAAAAGATGCAGCGGCGTGGTGCAACGGGGGTACGGGGGAGGGGGACGAGGAGAATTGCGAACGCCTCGCACATAAATAAACGCGAGGACACCGTTTGCCGGGCAGCCGAAAAGCCGCCTTCAACCGCCGGCCGAGATCACCGGCTTCGAGGACTCTCGAAACTTATTAAAAATACATAGGCCCGCGCCTAATGGTGCATTTGGGTGGGCGGTCGAGGGGGACACAGGGCGCAGAGGGCTGGATTGGCAGGAGGCGCAAAAGGGAAAGGGAAAGAGAGTGCCGAGGAAAGGGCGGAGGGGGAGAGAGCTCCCGCCGGGCAGAATTTGCATCCTCTTCGGGTACCCTCTTCCGTCGAGAACCGGCGGAAAACGAACGAACACGAGAGACCGAGGGAAAATACGATTCCGGGGGCGTAATTGATCGATAAACCCGGGAAGCCTTAATTTTGCGAGCAGAGTCGAAGAGGATCTTGCTGTGTTCCCTCTCGGCGCGGAAGGGCGGATCGTTTGTTCGTTGATCGGCGAACAAGGAAGACGAGTTAATCCGATGATTATCAAAATCGTATTAAGGTGTCCCGGGAAGCTCGGAGGCGGAGGGATTAATGAAGAGAAGGTAGAGAGGAAGAGAGAGAGAGAGAGAGAGAGAGAGAGAGATGGTCTCTCCCGCTGCTGGTAATAAGAATTCGTCCCACTAAGGCGTCCTGACGCGAACACGCATACTCCACGGTCATACGCACCTCGCAATAATTATAGAGTACCTGTCGCTCCTCGGTTAAGATCCTCCCGCCCCTCCGAGAGTGTATTCCTGCACCTCGGACATCCCCAAAGGGCTGCGAATGGTTCTACGTCGTTTTATTTCAGCGTCTTCTTCAGCACACCCTCCTCTCGCCCTCGTCCTTCGACCGTCTTCGTTCCATGGGAATCGCTGTCCTCGTTCCTCTTTGCCAGGTTTCGGACGGGGCTTGGCACATTAATGCCGAGTTATCCGACGATTTGAAACGCATCGAAATCATTTTTGTACCGAGAGAGGGCCCCGGCAAGAGGGGGAGAGAGATAGGGGGTTGGGGGCAGAGGAGCCGTGGGCTCGAAGCCGGCCAGCGATTTATACAACTGGTTATTATTTCATACTTCCGTTCAGCCCGATGTCAGGACGGCTTATCCTCCTCCTTTATCGAGAAAAGAAAGAATCTCGAGGTGGTGGTGGCGGCGGCGAGCCTCGCAGGCCTCCTTAGGACCCAACCACCACCAGCGAGAAGAGGCAGAGGGTGCTTGACCTCGCGCCAGTGATCCCTCGATCACTTTGTCCCGGACCCTAGTACTTGAATTAATATTTGTCCTATATGTACAGCGCCTACAGAGTTGTATTTTCATTTCGATGGACTGAGCAGCCTCTGAGAGCTAGCTTGGGCTACCTGAAGCTAGCCTGGACTAGCTGAAGCTCCAAACACGATTTTCCAGAAGCTACGACCACGACCTTGAACCCTACATCCTCTCATCATTTTTCCATTGTCTCTAATACGCCAATGTCTCTTTCAGAGGGACGAGGGGACCTGCAGGAGGTTTTAACAGTAAACGCGACCGACGACGACCTCACCGAGGACAACAGTCGCATCCGCTACTACCTGCTGAGAGCCACCAAAGGATTCTCAGTGCATCCAGTGACAGGTGTACTGACGGTGAATCGTACGGCAATACCGAGGCCCCTGCCGAAAGAGGTGGAGCTGGCTGTAGTAGCTGAAGATTATGGCAAACCACCAGCGTCGTCAGTCTGCTCCGTCGTGGTGCGACTCAGCAGCTTGAAGAGCACTCTACCGGGCAAGGAGTATAAGATAACAGTCAAGGAGAATTCGCCGAGAGGTACCACCTTGATGAGACTGTCCGACGTCGACCTGTTGGACGGCAGCATAGTTGCCGGCGACGACAGTGGCACGTTCGAGGTGTCCAGGGGGAAGTTGATACTCTCCAAGGTGCTCGACAGAGAGACGAAAGACAGGTGAGCATTGTGAACCATGTCGGGAAAACTCTAACCCTGACCCTATTTAGGGTATAGGCTGAAATTTTTTGGTATAACAACATTGAACCTTTCAGATATGTTTTGCGGCTGGGCTCCAAGATGGAGAACATGACGACGGGATCCCTGATGGGCGACGAATCGGTGACGGTGATCATCACTGTGGAGGACGTCAACGACAACTACCCTCGCTTCTTCGAGGAGCTTCATCAAGTATCGATCAAAGAGAACGCAGCTCGTGGTACGATCATAGCGACGCTTCGCGCGAAAGACGACGATCTAGCCGGAAGCGCCGCAGCTAGTCTAGTCTACGAGATCACTTCCGGGAACGACAGCGGCCTCTTCAAGGTCGAGAAGACCACGGGATCGGTTCTAGTTAACGCAACCTTGGACTGCGACTTGGAGCCGGAGATTTACAATCTGGTGGTGATGGCTTGCGACAGTGACCCGGTTCTACCACTCTGCGCTCTGACAAGGCTGAGAATCCGTTTGGAGGACGTCAACGACAACTCCCCTAAGTTCCCGGTATCGGAGTACCTTGAGTTTGTTGGGGAGAATGAACCAATTGGCACCACGGTCTTCTCGGCCCGAGCTTCCGACCTGGATCGAGGAATCTTTGGCTCTCTGAATTACTCCATAGTCTCTGCCGCTGCCACAGGGTTCTCCGACATAGACGACAGTTGGAAGTTGTTCACGGTGGACGCTAAGTCCGGCACAGTGACCACCCGAGCTGTCTTTGACTACGAACTTCGGAATCGCTATGCGTTCACCTTGAGAGCGACTGACGCAGGTGGCAGAACCGCCGCGGTTCGTGTCAGAGTGGAAATCGAGTCGAGAGACGAGTTCTATCCTCAATTCACACAAAAAATGTACCGATTCGGGATCAAGAACGGAGCCCAGGTGCTTCCTGGAACGGTGATTGGTCAGGTGACAGCCACAGATCGTGACAAAGGTCCTGACGGCAGAGTGGTGTACCAATTGAACTCTCAGCACCCGTTCTTCAAGCTGAATCGCACCACGGGAGCATTGATAGTGAAGCAGAAGCTGTTGCACGTGGAACAGGGGGACATGGTCGTGGAAGAGCCCACCAGTTTGGAAGTTGGTGCCAGTTCGGGTAGACAAGGGTCATTGTCGAACATGACCGTGGTGGAGATCACGTTCACGGACGATACGGACAGCAACGACGCCAGAGGAGCTACCGCGTTAGCTACTCCGGCAGACGTGGGCTCTAACATGGCAGTTGCTGCTAGCGGGGGTCTGGCTGACTGGGCTCTGGGCCTGTTGATAGCGTTGCTGCTCTTGGTAGTAGCCTTTGGTGCTGTCTTTTTGTACCTTCATCTCAGAAACCGAAGACACAAGAAACCAGGAACAAAGCCGGGTTTGAACGGCGAGAGTAACGCCACGGCGTCCAATAGCTACGTGGATCCCAGCGCCTTTGACACTATCCCTATCAGAAGTGTCGCTGGAGTAGGCTCAGCAGGGAATGGTGGGGCTGGGAACGGCAACGGTGGTGGAGGAGCAGCATCGTGTCAGTTTGCACCTCCCAAGTATGATGAAATACCTCCGTATGGGACATCAGGGCAGTCAGGACAGCAGCAAGCAACCTCGGAGCTTTCTGGCAGCGATCAATCAGGCTCTTCGGGCAGAGGATCAGCGGAGGATGATGGCGAGGACGAAGAGATCAGGATGATCAACGAGGGACAGCAGACTGGGGACTCTGCGAGTGACCTGTCGGTCCACAACACTCAGGAGTACCTAGCCAGGCTGGGGATCGTCGATCCTCCAGCTGGGACACCTAGGAGACCGCCAGAAGCCCTGCCACTTAACAGTCTACATTTGTTCGAGGACGAAGCAGCCACCGAAGCCGACATTGCTACGCTTATCTACGGGAAGATCGGAGAAGCTGGGAGACCCATGTCCGGTCTAGAAGTGCCTGGTGGTCCTTCTATGAACGGGTCCCTGAGCTCCATCGTGCACAGCGAAGAGGAGCTGACCGGGTCCTATAATTGGGACTATTTGCTCGATTGGGGACCTCATTATCAGCCTCTGGCTCATGTATTTAGCGAGATAGCCAGGCTCAAGGACGACGCAGCCAGCGTGCAAAGCGGAAACTCGGGTAGCAGCGGGAAAACCAAGTCTGTACATAAAGCTCCGCCCCCGCCGTTGCTCACTTCGGTTGCTCCTAGGTCGTTAGCAGCTCCGGCGCTAGCCAGGGGCATCCTGCCGAGGTCGCCGATCAGTCACGACGCTTCCACGTTCCCCTCCGCTGCTCTCAGTCCCAGTTTCTCGCCGTCGTTGTCCCCGTTAGCCACCAGGAGTCCCAGCATCAGTCCTTTGGTGCCGCCCGCCACGCAAAGGTCCAGTCAAAGTGCCAATAGGGGAATCCCCGTGACCGACGCCGAGCTCAGGATCTGAGGAGATCGCGTGGGACTCGTGTCCCAGCGTCCGGTATTAGTATTAGTCGCGTGACACTGCTCGACAGTGATCGAGGAACTGTATCGTCGAGTGAAGAAGGAACGGAAATGACGAGCGCTCCGAGAGCAAGGTGCAAGTGTGTATAAATTAGTGACTGTAAGTTGACTGACCTTCGAGAGGCGAGCCTCGAAGGCGCCAAAAAAGGTGCGAAAACTATGATCGACGAGCGCCTCCTCCCCGCGCGCGGATTATGTTGTATTTTGTAGATAATTTCGTGCGCCCAGGCGCGAGGTGGAGGCGATCGTGGGATCGAACCCGTCGTTGACATGTTGTATCACGTTTCTTTATTATTATTCTTCTTTTTTTTTTGTCTATTAAATTTTTCTCTGTGTCTATTGTGTACGATACGACTGTTACTTGCCGTTTTCGATTGACGGTCGAAGAGAATACTCGAAAGCCTTGTACATAGGAGGCGCGTAGCCGGTAAGCGACCGTGTAAATAATACTCGAATGCTCGATTCGAGCTCACACGACTTCTCGCCTATAATCAAAAGCGATAGACTGCTCTCACGCGAACGAATTCGGCGGTGTCGCGCCGTGGAACGGTCACGTTTACTCCGAGCAGGTGATCAGTTGGCTGGCTGCTCTCGATATTCACGTATTCGTCGAACATAGGCGGTACGGGGGCGTGGCTAGAGCGCTCTGGGCAGTAGGGGAGGCACGGGAAGACCAATCGACGCCCGGGTCGCAATAGAGAAGCTGTACCGGCCAATGACGCAAGTAGGCGGTACAGTGGGCGTGGCTAGAGCACTCTAGGCGGTGTAAAGGCAATCGACTAATGTTTTAAGGATAAAATCGAAACTATTTTGCTCAAAGTGAAAGTAGACATTAGAGGAGGCGTGCCTATAGCGCTCTAATCACCGCTTTGATCACAATAACGAAGCTGTATCAGCCTTTAACGAAAGTAAACATTACAGGGGGCGTGCCGATAGAGTTCCAGAAAGTAGGAAAGCCAATAGAGTGTCAATCGACTGACTGTACTGCCCAGTAACGAACGTATACGATGCAGTGGGCGTGACTAAAGCGCTCCGGTCACTGGAGGGAGCAATCTAGCCCGAATAGAAGCCTGCAGACCTCTTGTATAGTGAACTTGCGGCCTCCTCACAGTAAACGCGACCGTTTTTCCGTATCGGAACCGAGACAAATCGGCCGAAGGGCTTGAAAGACCGTTTTCTCGTGCACAGCGCCCTGTCGCGTCCCTGCAACGTCGCCACGAGCGGACTGACTCATTCGTAACTCGTGGTCGAACGGCTCTGGACGCGATTATCAATGCTCTCCCTTCTCACGTAACCTTTTTAATCGTACCTTCGCCGAGCGGAATCTCGATGTAACGGCGAGGTGGGTACGCTCATGCCAGAGCTACATACGCATAAACGCCTAGCGGAATAGATATGTCATATTTTGTATAAAAGGAGCACACACTCACCCACACAACTCTTTGTACAAAGACTCTCCTGTGAGCCGAGGATCCGCGCGATGGTGGATCTTAAATAAATGAATTTTTTAGGAAACCCGTGACCCGTTTATTTTTCTTTTTCTTCCCTGCCAGCTTCGATGGTCCTCTGGAGACGTTTCAGAGATTTAAGGGCAAGTTGAATAACCTTGACCTTGACAACGAATCTCTTTACAGTTAAAAAGTCTAGAATCGGACCGCAGGACGACGGGAGAAGGGGGCGGGACAAAATGAAACAACCACGCAGCTCCCGTATAAACCTGCATCTTGTTATACAACACGTTGAGCCTTATAAGTATATTCACATGTAGTCTTTGAAGTAGTTCGATAAATTCTTCTCTCTATCAACCGTATCTTGGTCTCTAGGCTATAAACAAAGCACTTCTCGCCCCATTCACAAGTTTCAACGGTGAACGAAAAAGACGAAAGAGAGAACGAAACAGAAGGTTTTTTGTTTTCTTTATCGCGCGAAGGTGTTGTTGGTTTGTGTTGTGGCTCAGAAGAAACATCGACGCGTAAACACACTTGGTTCTCGTTTGCGAACGGCGACAAACTGAACGATGACACAACGAAGCAAACACGCACACAATCTTATCATCCTCTCGCGCACAAAAACCCCGGTATCCATGTCCTCGCTCGCACGCATACACACACACACAATTGTCTCGCTCAACCGAAACAACGAGCACGAGCTTGTTCTTCGTTTTCTCTTTTTTCTCTGTAAATATTTATTCTTCTCCCCCTCGCAAATCATTTCGCGGAATCGGTTGGGCAGAACGACACAACTACGAAGCACTATGTGTTTTTTGTTATTTTTTTTCGTTTTGTTTTGTTTTTGCTGTTTACCCCAGTTAATTTGTACATTTAAACAGTCTCTACGATAGAACACGTATCGACCCTACGGTACCTAGTGCCCTAGAGTTTAGTGAAACCACCTCTCGAAAACCTCTTACGCGAATCCACCTACAACGTTATACGTGGTACTTATTAAAACGACATATTTCAAATGGCATGTCCAGTCTTGAGGCTGCTCTGTCGACAGAGCGCTAGATGTGATCCTCTCTGTCCTTCGTATCTCGGGATCTACGCTACGAGACGGGGGGGAACCATTGTCTCGGTTAATAATACAACTCGGATTACCCTATAAACGGGGATTTTCATTGGGAACACTAAATCGTGACGGTGGTGGTGTGCGCGAACGGCGGGGCGAATCCTCCCACGGGGAAAAAACAGTTCGTGGTTTTTGTTGTGTGTGTCCACTGTCGATATCGGGGGGGAAAACGAAACCGCTCGCCGCGCACTATGTTTGTCGTCAATGGTCCGAAAAAAGGGTTTGAAACTCAGCGGTTATAGTCGTTTGTTAGTCGTCTAAACGACAACCTACTACGGTTCGTGTTTTTCTTTTTTTTCTTTGCTCTCGCCTACGGTGTGTGTAGCAACGTGTCCGACGCGGAACCGCCGAACCTAACCGATCACTATCGAAACGCGCCGCCTCGCCGCCGAACGGTGGCGATCCGTTTTTCAATCGATTGAACAAAAACGTTTTTATTTTCTTTTTTTTTTCCGCGAGTCGCGAGACGCTCTAATTCTACGCTCGTCCCCCTAAACAAAGAAACGACAAAACTCGCGACGTTCTCATTGTCTGACAATCGTGAACTGGTCGACGGTCTCGCCGTTCGTTATTAACGTGTGTAATCGTCAGTGGAAAAGTGTTACTCGTGGCAGTAAAACGATCGATCACCAGACAGTGTCTCTATCAGTCAACGAGCCGAGTCCCGAAAAATCGAGAACCAAATATACATGTTCAGGCTGTCGAAAAATCAACTCCGTGAAATAGGGGGTCGTTCGAGGTCGTTTCAGGCGACCTTGCAAAAATATTTTCGGCTTTGTTGTTAACGAAAAACTCGTCAAAGCGCGGCCACGGTAAGCTGTGCCGGAGAGAGTCCGGCTCGGCGGCCTAAATCTACTGAGCGGTAGTGATGGGTCTCGTCGCGGTGATGTAGTGAACAAGAGACGGAGCAGAAATTGTTTTATAAGAATTAGAACTCACTTTTGCGGCAGTGAATGCACTTGCTCTGCTTGTAACTATGTATCACTGGACCACTCGAGGACGAACTGCGTATCTGAGGTACGCGGCACTGTCGAAATCTAAGGGACGCACGGTCTCTTAAATATAGGTTAATTGTATGTTCATTTCGCACAGGTGCCGTGAAATTTCTGCACAATCACAATTACTGTTCACATTCGCCAACGCGTAGCCATGTACTAATAACAATTGCAAAATCACTTGCGTTGGCTGACGGGGTCGCAGAGTCTATGGGTAATTGTTCGGAAAAAAAGGGTCCATCATTGTAGCCACCCGGCAGATTATACTAGGTAGGTCAGAGGGTCTGTAAACGCTAGATACAAAAACAGGGTAGCCGAATTCTGCGGACAGAATTTTTTTTTGTTTTATAATCTGACCGTTCGACATGAAACATGTGGTTGCCATAAATTCTAGTCTTACAGCAGTCCCTCCGCGTCCTTATGTTTACTTTTCTTTACGGCGGACATTTTCGGCATGCGCAATGCCCTTCCCAAAACTTTTCGGAATAATCCTGAATAGGATCAGTATTGTTTGAACCACGGTACAGAGAACATCTCTAATGTGTGTGTATTTTTAATAATTATATTTAAACGAATAACTAGACTGCGAATTATTGTGCATAATTATCTGTGCGAAATAAACGTACGATCAATTTGTCGATAACAAAGTGAAAGTGAAAGTGAACGTGAAGTTCGTTGGTCTGGCCGTACGTCCCATAATTTTCAATATTGCCATATACATGAAGTCAGCTGTGCAATTCGCCGAATGGTCCAGCAACACATTTCGGAATAGCAAGTGCATTCACGACTGAAAAAGTGAGTTCTAATTATTATAAATCAATTTCTCCTCCTTCTCTAGTTCGCTGCATCACCACGACACAACGCCATCACTCCCTCTCGGTGGATTCAGGCCACCGGGCCGCTCTGATAGTGCTCGCGTTTCTCGTTAATAACTCTAACAAATCCGAGGCGAACATTTTTGCAAATCTCGCTTGAAATGAACTCGAGAACCACCCATGTCAGGGTGTCGATTGAATTGTGGGACACCCTGTGTAAACTACTCTCTATCTTTCGCCCACTCGTTTTAGTTTTTCGTGTGTTCCCTCTACGGTACATCTCGGATTTGACTCATTTCTTTTATTTATTTATTTACTTTTTTTGTTCGTTTAGTATTTTTTTGTTTTTTGGCGTTTTCGTTTGATAATAGAACTTTCGAAGCGGCCGACTGAACGCCGCGTGAAAATAAGGCACCAGATTCGACGCTGCTCAAGCGCGGCTAGTCGCAGTGAACGATCTTTACCGGTCGGATCCAGGAGTGCGATTGAATCGGTGATCTCTCGGTTTACGTGTCCCCGTAAAGCTGCTACGTGAAGCCTCTGAGAACTCGGTTATTGCTATATGTCCGTTTGCTGTTTTTCTGCGTGTCTCTGCGTGGTCTCCCGTCGGTGACGCACTCCTTGATATTGACTTCGTTTACACATGTACAGAGAAATACTTTTATATACGGTATGTATGCATATAGAGGAGATTCTTGTTTTTGTTTTTTCCGTTTCCGTTCTTTTGATATATTCCCAAAAAACGCGCGTCGCCCAGCGAACGAACGTCGTTCGTCTTCACGGCGGAGCGAAAAACGTCCTGACACACGCACGCACACACACTCGCGTGATCGCGTCCGTGAAGAACCGTGTCCCTGCCGACAAACAGGAGAGAGCAGAGCAGTCGCGTCTGATCCTCCCGTTGCGTCAACCATTTCCGAAAAACCTCCCCGCGAAGAGGCTGTGCGTTCGTTAACAATTCGCTCGGGCACGTCTACAACTAATCTCGGGACGAATCAGTGGTCAAACGGTCTCCTCGGTCACGCTCCTGGGCATCTGCAACACGCTGATGCTGAAACGAAACAACAGGTTTGAGGGAGGCTACGGCGTGGCCGGCGACTCGCTGCGGCACATTAAACAAGCGTAATGAGGTCTCGATGATGATGATGATATGATGATGATGATAGACATAGAACACAAACCGTGAAACGATAGAGATCGAGAAACGTGTGTCGAGAAACCGTCGTGTTTCGAAGATACGAACATCCTCGAGCACGAGAAAGGACAGAGATTGCTCCGTGGGAGGGCCGAGAGCGGCGAGGCCACGCCCACTCGACGGGACCGCCCCTGGCTCCGCCTCCTAGCCCCGCCCACTGACCGCTCTCGGCTACGCGACGCTCCCAGGAGCCATCCACAACGGTAGAATCGCAAAATTTGCTCCGGTAAAATCAGTGAAAAAAAAATCAGATAAAAGCGCAAACCGATTCCACGATCTACTGACCCCCCGGGATAAATGTACTGTCGTTATTTCTGTTGGCATAAATTGCTCCGGGAAGTGAACATGAAATGAGTGCGTTAGAAATCGAGCGAGCGGATTGCGTTTAGTGTGAACGTGTGTTTATCGGCTGATGATCGGACGTGGTTGCATCATTGATTACGGAAGCGGCGAGCGCGGCGGGCGATTTGAATACACTTCGGGACGAGAGCGAGGGAAAGAAGCCTGTCTACGAATCGTTTTTATAAATGTCAACGGTTTTGGAACGGTTACGAACAAGCGACGAGAACGGGTGTCGTCTCCACCCGTGTCCCGCCTCCTTATTTAATCTCTTCTTTCGTTCGTTTGTTTTGGCTTTTTTTGTTTTTTCTTTCCTTTTTTATCGTGCGACTGTACTCCATATTCGCCTAGGAGCGTAGCGAAGCGGAATCAAAGACACAGCGTAAAACCAGGATGAATGCACGCGATCGTTCGTGATCGTACAAAGTGATAGCCTAGCCCTACCAACAAGCTTGTTTACTTGGCGATGCCGGCTATCCTCGAATCGTCCTGCATCTCCACCACGATGGTGTCAGGATCAGGTACTCTGTTCGCGGAGATGCATCCGTTCGCGATCGTCGTCGGCAGAACGGTCTCCGACTGGAAAGAAAAAATAATAAAAATTGTTGGACAGAATGGTCAGAAAAGATTGGTGTCGAAAAGATAATCTATGTATTTTAGGAAAGGATTAAGAGGGTCATAGGATTAAGAGAGTAAAGGGATTAAAAGAGTTCAATGTTATTTTTAGGTTTAAGGATTTTGTAAAAGGATCACGAGAGTTTAATATTATTTTTAGCAAAATTATCCGAAGAAGAAAGGAAAGATAGTCTACATATTTTATGCATTTATAAGAGAAATTATACAATTTGAGACAGCGAAAGATTTAGGAGAGTTTAATATTATTTTTAGCAAAATTATCGTAAGAAGAATAGAAAGACAGTCTACATATTTTATGCATTTATAAGAGAAATGATACAATTTAAGACAGCGAAAGATTTAGGAGAATTTACAATTCATGCAAATAAATTTTATTTTGGGCCGCTTCGTTGAATCAGCGGTGGTCCTCAATTGTCGGAGCGAACGTTTTCAACTTTTAGTGGCGGCGTGTCGGTGCAATTTGAAGTTTACATTGATAGCACGTCGTCTATCTTATCAATTGGCAATCGATTTGACCCATTCGACCGACGTTTAGTTCCGATAATACGACCGGGAAAGTTCGCGGCGTTTTAAACGATAAAGTGACTGGCAAACGTATCGAACTATCGATTAGCAGTCAATGTAACTGATTCAGCAGACGGTTCGGTTTGGTAATAAATTAGGAGAGCCAATGGAGCGTTAATGAATCGCTGATGATCGCGGAATTTGGCGATTGATGGAAATGGATGCAGTTCGAAATTGCTACTGCACAGAATTTGCCTCTGCGAGCCCGATTGGCTCGGTTAGATCGACGAATTAAATTAACAAATTAAACTCGGTGAAAAGATTAATCTTGATGATACATATACTCGAGGTAATTGTTTTAACGAGAGTCGATCAATTCAGGATTTTATCGGACCGATCGGTATTCAGCCGCGGGATTGTAAAATTGTGAAGAACGATCTCTTTCCGATGATCAATCGGTTTCGCATGATCGTACCTGATAGGCAGCCGCGTCCAAGGCCATCAACTCCTTCTTCGACAGCTGCTCCACCACAGCAGCGGCGTAACAATCGCCTAACATGTTGTTGGTGGTTCGAATTCGGTCCCTGAAAATCCACCGATCAAGAAATCAGTTAATTCATCTATTTATCATTGTCGTACACGAAGAAACGGCACCATTTATACTCACACAAACCAGTCAATGGTAAATAGCAGCGATACATTGTAAACTGGAGCATCTATAGCGCTCAGAACGACCAACAAAAGCACGAGGGCAGCGCTTGGAACCGAAGCCGACGACACTGACGCAGCAGTCGATGTTAAACTGAAAGTCAAGAGAAATTGTTACCAGATATTAATTAATTAAGCCTCGAATAGTCGAACACTGTCCAACGAATTTCCCCGTGAGAAACTCGCAGGAAAACTCGATCTTTAATACAATCCAAAACAGTCGAAAAATTTTTATTTCTACTAAAATCACCAGGAACTTGAAGACTGAAGCTTCCTCTTCAAGACGACCCCCTAAAAATTGATGTACGAATTTTTAAAATCGTTTTATTCGACTTTAAAGCAAGGTACACCGAGTGTCCTTCGCACAACCGAACACGCTCCTCTTTATTAAGCGATAAAATAGTTTAAAAAATTCGTACGCCACTTTTCAAGGAGTCGTTGTAAAGGGAAGGCTTCAATCTTCAAACCCGTGGTGGATTCGGTCACGGAAAAGAATTTCTCGCAACCGACACGGGGGAACAATCGTTGCGACTCACATAACGGTGACGATCTCCCCGAATCCCAGAACGATGCCGTGCATCTGCGCGATGAAAATGCTCGCAACGGCGACGAACAGTGCCGTGCCGTCCATGTTAATGTTGCACCCGATCGGTAGAACGAACCTGGTGACTCTTGGATCGACTCTGAGCTTGTCCGTCATCAGGCGGAACGTGACCGGCAGCGCGGCGGCCCTGTACAAAGCTGCGTTAGAAATAACCAAGGAAACCTAATACATCTCGGGTTTGATTGATTCGTTAGTATCATCATCAAATTAGTTCTCAATTTTCGTTAATGGCGCGTGCTGCTTCGGCCTGCGTGTCCGTTGGAGAGAAAAACAAGTGTGTGGTCATTCTGGTGAGAGGTCGTCGAGACACACGATCTTTCGTTCTGATCTTTCAACGAATACGTACAAGAATGGATATCTCGTTCCGGTGTATCGTCCTCGGAACCTGACGAGAGAGGAGACAGCACAAGCAATCGCAAACGAACAGGGTGTCCGAGTGATTGCTATGCGAGCGCGTTCATCGGAATCGTTCAAACGCGGGCGGTGAGACGCGCGAGACTTCGATCGAAATTAAGAGAAATTAAGTAAGTAGAAAAATTCGAGTAGCGACCGACCGCGGGGAGTCTATGAACGAAACGCAATTGACCAGAATGACCGCGAGGCTGAAAAATGCAACCTAGAGAGGGTTAATCAAGAGGACGTCGTAGTAGGGGGTTTAGAAGAGGTGGGGGTGTCGTGACAAAAAGGGGGAGTTTGTTCTGTTCTCGGTTTTGTTCTTTTTTTTTTTTTGTTTGTGATTGTTTTCAGAAGGTGATCGTCCCGTTGCGTCTCGCAGTGTAACCTAAAAGAGCCTAACCCTGTAACAGACAATCGTATGTACCTTCATGTCGCGGCCATCGATTACTTACCAAGGCCACCCTCGACCTCTCTCATCTGAACCACCTGCAAAAGGCCGCGTGCAGCGCGTGCTCTAATACATCATCATGATATTCATACAGTCTCTGTTCAGATAGGAGACTGAGAGCTGTATCTCTCAGTCACTCAGTGTACGCACAGTTGTGTACGCTCTCTTCTGGAAAAAGTTAATCCACATAGAAAACATGTTGAATTAGACAATGGCGTTGGACGGCACCGCGACGATGGGACGGAAAAGGTTTCGAAGCGTGATTTCACTTTTTTGCTCGTTTTCTCGATTAGAACGGAACAAGCTTTCGTGTTCCAGTCGAGTTTCCCGGCACGAAGGCTTCTCTGTCCCACGATGCATTGCGGGATCGAGGTCCGGGAACACGGGGCCGGATCGCCGGGAAATGCGGGACGATCGATTCTGGGGCCACCGATCCTCGAAAATTGCAATTCTACACGAAATTCTGGAATCGCATATTCGATTTTTAACGGGAACCTTTGAACAATTGGAATTTTTGAAGCCTGCTCTCGGTAACGTGGAAGATGGCCGAGGTCCGCCATTTTGGCGAGATCGGTGGTCCCAGTTTTAACACGTTAACCACTCCAATTTCAACTAGATTTGCAATTGATCTTAATAAGTGTACGTATTTAACGTAAAGTCTTCTTTAGGATTAGAGAGTTCTCAATTTTGAGACGGTAGGCAGTTTTAGCTTTTGAGGTTATGTCGCAATCTTTTGAGGTTATGTGTAAGCTAGTCTCTCTAGGCTATTTATGGTTGCTGTAGCTAACGTGTTGGAAATGGGTTCGCAAATTCACCTACTGTTCTCCTCAAATTTCCTTAGAATTTTCGAATTATTAGTTAAAAATTAGAAGCTATATTGAGACAACAATATCTATATTATTATTAACGGAAGTTTCGCTTTGAGGAGAATAGTAGAATACTGAAGGAAGTGCCATAAATGGATGGAGGGAATCCTGAGAAACGTGGATCGAAAAGTTTATATTTTCAATGTGAACAAAACTATCTTTTAGGGTTGCTAATTCCAGGCCTGTCTAAATGTTTTGTATTTTTTGAGGAATCCATTTTCCGGTGAATCGTAGTCGTAGATTATCATAACCAGACTGCGGATTTTTATGCGAAACAACGAACCGAAGTGAAATAAAAATTCCGTTCCTCTGTCAGTAATTTCCATAGATTGTTTATAAATTTTTCGAGTTTCTCCAAATTTTCCTCAGAGCTGCATAAAGATTCGCAGTCTAATCGCAATGAGAAAAAAATTCTGCGTCACTATGCAAGTGTTCCTCCGTCAAGCTTGAAAATATGAATTTTTGGATCATGTTAAACAAGAAAATCCGCTATCCATTCGATGATATACCACCACGGATTTGCGAATCCTTTTCTCGATCATCCTGCGGTAAATCAAATGAAAATCCATAAAACACAGAACCACAATGAAACCATAGTACGGAAAAGAGTTCCACGAATTAAAGAACCTAAATGGAAACGGTCAAAATGTAAATAACCTGTTCGACACCAAGGATCACTATGAAAAATCATACAATAAACAGTAATGAAAATCAGAAAAATCGTGAAGGACACGGACGGTGAAGGACAAAAATGGACGTCGGGATAAACGTTTGATAGCACGTTTCATCGGATAAACTGAAAAAATGATCGTTGCTTCGCGTGATCCGCGGGAGAATGAATAATACGTATATATATAATAATAATAATAATAATAATAACAACAATAGTCAACGTTAGAAAGCGATCGTAGTTCAGCAGTTCTGGCCAGTGATGGACGTCGCCGTCAAACCTGGAAGAGCGGGCTCGACGCGAGCAATCAATATTTTTTTCAGTTTCCCTGTTTCGATTTTTTTTTTCCGAATCCGGAATAGAAAAATAATTGCTTAGATAGTAACATGGTTAGCGCGGAGAAGCCTCCTTTGACTTGTGCGTATCTTCGTCCTCCATCTTCTTTTCTTTTTCTTTTTCTCTCTCGTCGGAAGCGTGGAGGATTCGGATGATCGAAGCCCTCGAAGGAGGCTTCTGCGACGCGAATCAGTCCAGGTGACACGGAGTCAGCTGATTTCCGGCTCAAGAGACACGAAACACCGGTCCCCATTCACTCGTGTGTATTCTCTGTTCTGTTTTTTTTTTTCACGTGTCCTCTATTGTTCATCATACTTTGTCATCATAGCGTCGCGCGCCACGAAATTTCAGCCTCGCACTAACACCCGTTCCCGTTTCACCTCATTCGAAACGGGACGGGACAAACCTAACTCTATGCCACGCCGAACCGACAACCAGCAACTCGATTCTTCTCAAAAAATCGCCATTTGTTGCTGAATGTTTTTTACGTGGCTTTTT
Organism: Halictus ligatus; assembly: GCA_028454255.1. Classification (NCBI taxonomy): domain Eukaryota; kingdom Metazoa; phylum Arthropoda; class Insecta; order Hymenoptera; family Halictidae; genus Halictus; species Halictus ligatus. Next base: position 9,556,808 of record CM052142.1, on the reverse strand, counting down.
GCATCGTTCCTCGGGCCCTTTGAGAGGGTGTCCTGGTTTTCAACAGTTTTAGGAATTTTTTCCGGAAGAACTACCGAACATTTTGAGTTAGAATTTTACACACTTATTTGTGGGTATTTGGTGTAGATATGTTAATTTTTTTAAACAAAAATTATCAAAATTGCGTGAGTTATATATTTTTTTATTGCCACGTGGTATAGCCGCAAACCGAGGCCTCTAGATCACGGAATAGTATCTCCTATCCGATATTTGTCACCGACTGGACCCATTTTTTGGACATACATCGAGCAGATGCTCTTTCGGAGACATTCAGTAACATTTAGGAAGGAGTTGCTGATTATAGGGGACACAGCTAAGAAACAAGAAAAGGGTTCTCGCCGAAATTTCGGGGAGGATGACCGACAACCGGGAGTATCATCATCCTAAGTGCCACCCGGAACTGCATACCTCTCTCCCTTTCCCTTTCTTTCTCTCTGTTTTTTCTTTCTTTACTTTTCTCTCTCTCTCTCTCTTTCTCTGATTGGTCATGACGAGACCGTCCCCATCGAGAAACCCGCGAGAACATTAAAGAAACGTAATGAAGAGATCGAAATTATCTGTGTGTGTTTTGTTCTTTCGATTCGGACCGGGAGGTGTGAAAACACGGGCTCCGTGTTTTCAGCGTTCGACAACGTGTTCAGCACGTACGTTGTGAAACGCTGCTCTAAAAAAAAAAGAAAAATCGGAGTCGTTTTCGAACGGAATTACGGGACCACGGGCCTCGCAAAAACCCCCTCCATCCCGGCCAGCTGAAACATATTGTCTCGATCAATCGACTCGAACAATAGCACCTCTCCTTCTCTCGCGGTCCCCCGTAATGGCGACTACTTCCTCTTTCTCCCTCCCCCTCTCTCTCTCACTCTCTCTCTCTCTCTTCCGAGAAACAGTATTCCCTCTGTTGCGTCGCGGGCGCTCGCGCGCCGCTACGGAGCACTTTCACGATTTTTTCCTCCGTTTCTCTCCCTCTCGTGCACTGTTATTCATCGACAAAACTGTTCTGAAAAAACTGTTCTGTCCTATAAACACCGGTTGTCCTCTTTCCTTCGTGTTTCTCTCGGTTCGAGCATGTGCGTGCTGGTGTTTGCGGGTAGGGGGGTGGGGATAAAAACGCGACATTAAAAGAGGGAATACTGCCGGTAGGTACGACACCACGCGAAAAGCAAGGACGAGAAAAGAAAATTTTTTCGGGGTTCGGCGGGGGGGAGAGAAATCCCGAGATATTTTGTTTTCTTTTTGCTTTTGTTTCTTGCTCTTTTCACCCCTAACGAGAAAAACGAAAATAGAAAAGTGGAGGTCGGAGATGACGATGACGACCACCGAGGCCATGTGAGGCAGGCATATGTATATATATGTATATATATGTATATATATCGATATTCGTGCGTGTTTATATAAATATATATATATATAGATATGAGCACGCTGAAGGTCGGGCTGAGTTCGAAGATCGACGACTCACGTTGATGCCATGGCGAAGGCGGTGAGGGTGCCCTGGGCGAGGCCGGCGTAGAATTTAAAAGGATTCTTTCTCACGAACGCCAGGTAGATCAGCTGCATGATCACCAGCTGATAGAAAAACACACCGATCACGATCGTGACGATGAACCAGGCGAGCTGCGACATCACCAGAGCCAGGTCGGTCACGCCGAGTATTTTACCGGCGATCACCGAGGTGATGCCCACCGGTGTCATCCTGCCAACAAAAATGTCCCCGTTCAAATTCGACCATTTTGCCAATACCTACTCGTCACGAACATCCCATTTTTTCGGGTTAAGAACAGCGGGATTATTTTTGTTATTAATGCTCTGTTCTCCTGTAGCCTGTCACTTAACCAATGCGCAATTTGCTCGTTGAAAAAATTATTTAAATTTTACGTTCTGCGAATTTTTAAGTACGAGAGTTCGTGGCCGGTCCGTCTGACCATGACCAGCCAATTCTACTTGCGAATACTAGACCACCCATAGCCTTCGAATTTCCAAACCCGATATTCTCGAAATATGGCAGCAATGGAGCAAATGTTATTGGCATTTCTGTTACTTGTTGTTAGACTTTGGATATTTATGCATTTGTGGCTTCTGGAAATTTTCAACAAATACTGTAACATAAAATTCCACAGAATTTCATCTACCATGAACGTCACTACCACTGAAAATTCGATTTTATTTGTTTCTGCTTCCCGAGAATTTACAAAAATTGAAAATTGCATAAACATCCGCAGTCTACTTATTATTATTCACTTATTATTGCTACTTATTATTGTTTACTTATTATTATTATTATTTTCCACAAAATAGGCTTTATTTCCAGACAGCCAATGATTAAATCTGTACTCCTCCGAATTGTCTAATGTTTTTCATTATTGCAACGACAATCTCCAACTGAAAAATCGGAAAAAATTCTCGAACGTGTAGTTCGATGTATAGAACGTGTCAGATTTTTTTCAAAATTTTATATCTGCGATTAAACTGGGAAACCAAAGCTGTTGTTCGAAAAGCCATCGACCGGGCCATATCTCGTGACTGTACAGTGACTTCTCGATATATGTCACCAACACGAGTCTTCCCAGCGTCATGTATCGTCCAGGAGACGTACCCGAGCCGTGTTTACACTCCTCGGCGTCGGTGACCTCCGCGACGTGTATCACCGAGGCCTTGGCGACATATATAGCGAAATCACAGTACCTCTCAAACAGAATTAAAAGAATCCAACGTACCACATCACGGTCGACACCATGCGCATGATGACCTCGAACACAGCCTTGAAGAAGTCGATCACGATCTGGCCCTTCTCGCCCAGCGTACCTAGGAACGTGCCGAACACGAGACAGAAGAAGACGATACCCAGCGTGTTCGTTCCGCTTCTATACTGAGTGACTCTCATCAGCTCCTCCTCCCCTAGAACCTCCGTGGATATGCTGCTGTCCGTCAAATTCCGGAACGGCTGGGTTTTTGGAACGTACACCGTGTGTGCCTAAAAATTATTGTCAAAAAGATCCGATCAGACAACGACCGATCGCAAAACCCGAAAGACCAAAGAGATCGTGCGAGATAAGTAGTAAAAATGAAGTGCACGTACTTGCTGGAACGCCGCTTGGAATATATTGTCCGGGAACATGTTTCTGGAACGTTCGAGAGAAAAAGGTTCGATTCAGACGGCTGGTTTTAGAAGTGTTTAATCGATAACACACGACGCGGGTTTGTTTTATCGGGTCTGTGTGTGTGTGCCGGTGGAACACCGATTTTCGATACGGGTTCGTTATTCTATAATATATAGGGGAACGAGGGGGATACCGGGGGCGGTTTTAAAACAGAGCCGTTCGACGCTCGTGCGAGCAAACCTACCGCCGAGTCCGATCGATATGCATACTTCTATTTTCATCGCTCGTCGGGTATCATCCTCGATTGGCCGAGGCTTAGAAAAGTTCACCGATCGTCGGGGGTTACCGGCGACCTTAATCCCCCGTTCCTTTTCGATAATTGATCGCTCGAAACTTTCTCAGACCCGCGCAAAGCCCGACTCGTATCGGGGACACGCGGCCACGCGTGCTCCCGCGAACAATTCCGAAATCAACACGCGTGTGTTCTCTCCAATTATTTTTCACAATGCCAGCCCCCCCCCCCCCCCACCGTTATAGTAATACCGTTTCTAATTCAAAGTTCGGACGATCGCGTGTCGCTCTGATTTGCGCGTGGGAAAAGTATCTGAACTATGCTGTCCGACATCGTTGTCATTCAGATTGTTATAAACTCGTTAAAAATTGTCGTACAGTGACCAATTTGGACTCGTTCGAAAGCTCGGAGTCTCTGCTTTCATCTGCTTCGGGTTATTTTACTCTGGAATTTTTATTACGTTGTTTACACGCTATTTTGTGGGACACAAATGGTGTGTCTCGCAGTGTATATTTTGTACTACTGTAAAGCTTCGATAAAAGGATCATGAGAAATCGTCAGATCTAGTTTTGAGGTGGCATTTCGAAGAGGAAGATCCAATTCTCAATTCTATGCTGAATTATGTCTCGATTGATACTCTGGAAGCGCTTCTTAGAATTTATTTTAAAAAATAAGTTAATGCTTGATCTCCTCCTCTAATGCTTCCACCTAATGCTTGACCTTTCCCCTTACAACGAACCCTTAAAACTTGTGGTACGATTTTCATGGGCCGTTTTACGGAACTTTGCAATGAAGCTGTACCGCCACTTTTCAAAGCAGTACGGGATGCACCAAGAGATTTAAAAAAATTTTTTCGCCACTGATTTGAAGATTATACCCTCCCCTTTGCAACGGCGTCTTGATGCATGATTTTTTTAGCCGTTTTATGCGATAAAACCAAGGAGCATGTTCGATCGTATAAAGGCCTCGTGGCGTAATGTAAAGTTTGCGGTGCATCCTCCAGTGCATCTATTTATTTATAACATCTATTTTTATGGAGAATACCGTCACCCTATCGAAAAGAAAAATAACAATACTGCGTAGCACTGGTTGCACTGCGTATGGAACATTTCATTAAATAGAGTGATTTTCTGTTTTATTTAAATGTTGTTTCAAAGAATTTGGAAAGCTATTTTCTCGCTAGGAAGATCGTAAATTATTCCTGATAAGCACGGAAGCATCGATCCAATTTTATTTAGGCGTCCCACTAATTTTAGCAGAATCCGTTAATAGTCTTCCATAATTCTTCCCTCGAACTTTCTGCGCGCCAACGCAGAATGAACCTATTCTTTCTTCTTTCTTTTCTTTCCTCCCACACCCCTGTCTAACAATAGGGTATTGATTTTCATGATTTTTCTCTGGACAAGACTATACACTGCGTAGCAAGAAAAGCTTTCACTATGCATATACTGTGCATCTGGAATGTAGAACAATTCTTCCATTTCATGCTCACTCTGGAACTACATTTTCCTCTTAATAACAATCTCACGTGATCCTGCGAAATATTCATAACATTTTCCGACGTTTGTTAAAAACGTTATCAACAACAATTATTGACAATCGTTCTATTCAATTTTGCTCTAAAAACGTTTGAAAGCAACCCTCTATAAAACCTGATGATTATTTATTTTAGAATATACTTTATACCTTTTGCTAATTTTTCTGTTATCGTTTCTACGTTGAAAAAAATCGCGAATCTTCTGAAAAGCCTGTCGATGGATTTCCAGCAGTTAAAATATTTTTGCAATATTGTTCCTACCACAGAGGTCCCTCACAAATTTTTCTGATTTCACTTCTGCAACTCTTCTATCCAAACAAAATCATTCAACTTCGAGAAAGCCAATCGATACAGTTCCAGCGGTTACAATGTTAGTCGAACGAATATTTCTATTTCGGTTCGTTGCTTTTGCAAAGCAGTTTTGTACCATATTGACATAAATTAGGTATTTACGTTGCTGGTAGGGACACTTTGGTCACGTGAACTCAATTAGTCCCGCACGTCTTCTATAATTGAACAGTCGTTTGGACTGAAAGGTAAACAATACTTATGGATCGAGTGAAAGGACATCGTAGACCGATGGTTGCGCGTACGTCGCGTGCCCCTAATGTGAATCGACCTTAAGGGTCGCTACTCTAGAGCGGCAGGGTAAAGTGTCGATTGATTATTCAGAGCCGCGTGTATTTGCCATTCTGTTTAGATAAAGACGAGCCCAGATCGATGATACTATTCCAGCTGCGAGCAAGGTTACCGTGTTCACGATTATCTCTGTTCGAGAGCCTTCTCGGATTACCCAGTTTTTCCTAGTCAGTCAACAAACCGCTGTCCGACATTTCTGTTTGATCAACCGCGTACGCTTTATTCGTTGCGTGAAATGAAAACCGTCAAGCCAGATGAGAACAGTCGTCCTAGTGAACGCCGAACGGAATTTTGACACATAAAAATAGTCGTCGTTCTCATAACGATAGCTGGTATCGATTGGGTAACCGTTTTAAGGTACGCTGACTGTATACCTACGTGTGATATAGTTAACCCTCAACTCTAGAAAAACACCCTGAGCATGTAGACGGTACCATGAAATTTTAAGACCGCCTGCAGACAATGACTTCTTCGGCATACCTTTTTTTAAAACGAAGGTGATCTATTTCTTTTTCTTCTAACAGAAGCAGCAATCTTTTGTTACCATTGATTAAGGCGTTCCGAGAACAATGATAATAAATTGAACCCTGTGTAGGTCAGACGAAAGAAGAAGGGTCTGAATAAATTGGTATATCTTGCTAGAAAATTAATATTCCTAACTGAATATTTTGTTACGTGTTCTGCAAGGTGAAATGTAAATTTGGGGAAAAGATGAAAGAATTTATAACAAATCACTCTAGCGTAGAAAACTGTTGAAAGTAGAATTCCAGCAGTTAGAACCGAGAACGAAACGGTCCCCAAAAAGTGGAATATCTTCCAAAAGAAATTAAAATTTTACGACGAAAATTTTCGAACATGTTCCTCGAAGTGTCATCTAAATGTCGAGAAAGTTTCAAAAATTTACGACTAACCGTTTCACTGTAAAAAAATTCCTAAGAGGACCCCGATTCTGACTAATTTCTACAGTAAAAACTGGAAAGTTCCTAATTTCCGTGTCTCGTCAAAAAAAAATAAATATCCCAAGCCAAAAATTTATTTGCGTATTTCTCGAGGTCGTATCTAAACGTGGAAAAAGTTTCAAAAAGTTACATACAGCCGGTCAGTTATGAAAAATTCCTGAAGAAGCCAAATTGGTGGTGCCCGTTCAGTTGCCGTTACTTCTGGCGTCCCAAAAGCAATAGTAATGAATTTTTATTAAATTCTAAAAAATACTGCGTGTATCACAGAATTTTTTTCTTTTTTTAGGTGATCCAGAATCATCGGAAAGAAGACGGTAGGGTGTCGTTCTGGGGTTAAGGTTCGGGTTCACCGGAGCGAGAGGTGCTCGTGATCGAAGACACGGGGCGAACGACTCCATTTTCGTCGCGGAAAAATTCCGGAAGGCTGTTGCCATGCGTGACGACGCGAAAGCACGAAAATAACGATTCCGATCGATATAGCCTAACGAGGCGTGGGGTCACAGGTCGTTGGTAACAGGAGGACTACCTTCCCAAATCCAGCAGGCTGTCCAGGATGTTGACGGCCCTTCCGTTGTGCGAGGTGGCCATCGATTTGCGAATTCCAGGATTTCCTGGATGGATCAGTAGCACGAGGATCACGCCTAGTATGGCGTTCAGCAAGGACGTCAGGATGAAATAAACCAGGGTGCGAACCGCGATCATCCCGTTCATTCTCGCGTTCAAACTGGCCGAGCCTGGAAACGAAACGGTTTAGCAGCGTTAGGCTTATTTCTGGAATAGTATAATTATAGGAGAGAGAGAGAGAGAGAGGGAGAGAGAGGGCCACTTGTTCTCGAGCGCATTACCGGATATGAGGCTGGCGATCACCAACGGCAAGATCATCAGCTTCAACAGCCGCATGAACAGCTCTCCAGGATAACTGATTAGCATGACTGCGTCATCGCCGAGGCCCAACGGCCGCAGACCGAAACCTGGAAACAATAACGAGGTCACTGGTGAATCAATACTTTTTAGCGGGTAATAGGAGCTGGCTTAGGGTCCCTTATGACCCGGCTGTTGCAAGGTTCTGTGGGTTTTTTTAGCTTCTGGCAGCCCGGTTTAAATCATCGCTTTGGTTAGGTCAAGATTACTGCAGGAAAGTCGAGAGAATCAAAAAAGCTGGCGTATCTTGCCAGAAAAAAATTATATCAGGGTGAAAATTTTTGTATATGTTCTTGAAAGTTCTGTTCAAATGTTGCAATATGTTTGGAAAAAGAATTTCCATCAGCCGAATGTGAGAAAATTCCTAAAGAACGCTAATTGGATTCAAGGGCGCAGACGATAGTACAAGTTCCACAAAAGTTTTCATATCTCGTCAGACGATCGATATTCCAAGCTGAAACAATTTGTACGTGTTCTTCGAAGATCCACCTAAGCGTGGAAAAAGTTTAAAAAATTTACGTTCAACCATTTCACTGTAAACAATTCCTGAAGACACCCCAATTCCGACGAATTGGGGGTCGGGAACAGAAGGATCCCAAAGAAATAGGCACACTACTCTTAAAAAAATGAATATTGATAGCCGAAAATTTGTACAAGTGTTCTTCAAAGTTCTAACCAAAAGTATAAAAAGTTTAAAAAATTTACATTCAGCAGTTCGTCTGTAAAAAATTTCTGAAGACACCCCAAACAAACTAGGGGTCGGGAGCAGAAAGATCCCAAAGAAATAGCCACACTACTCTTCAAAAAATGAATATAGCTAGTCTAAAATTTTCATACGTGTTCTTCAAAGTCCTAACTAACCGTAGAAAAAGTTTAAAAAAATTACGTTCAGCTGTTCCAAGTGTAAAAAATTCTGGGTGGCCCCAATTCCGACCAATGTAGAATTACAGGCAAAAATCGAGGGGTTCTAAAAGATAGACTTGCCTCGTCAAAAAATTAACAATCTGTAATATTAGTAACCATATCACTCGTTCGCAGAACCGTCTAAACGTACCAGCAGCGAGAAAAATTTTCGTTCGGTCATGCAACAGTAAAAAAATTGCTGAACTCGGCCGTTTCGCTGAATGACCGAGTATAACCTCCAACTGTGGTGCGAAGCGAGGTTTCCAAGCGGCCATGATATCGAGCGAACGACCCAATTCGGCGGTGTTTATTGCGCGCGGAATTAGGGTAGATCGAAAAGCATCTTGGCCAGAGAGACAAGGACAAAGACGAGCGCGCGAAAGTGACCCAGCTGAAAGCCTATTCGAAAGATGTGGATGTGTCGCAGTGAAACAAGTACACAACGTAGTCAGCTTGTAGGCATACAGGCTGCACGCGTTACATAACAAATTGCTTTATCGATACTCGCGGACGGATGCGACGAAAGCTTATCATCGCCGCTCCTGCATAATTGAGTCGCAAGGAAAGTAGCATGGTTTCCGCGGCGGAATTTCGACGAATTATCGAGAATCGATCGGTTTCGACGGAGACTGTACGCTCCTGTATTTAAAGCACAGTTGCTCGTATATTTTTTGTTCTAATCGATTTCAGTGGAAAAATGTCATGTTTCATTTTATGAAGCATAGAATTAGCTGACAGTAGATAATCAGCAGGTATAGCGATCTACGCGTTGATAGCATTGACAACATTGTATAACGCGATAAGATTTATATTTCATTTTATCAGCAGAATATTCAGTTAAATATCAGGATAATAAATTTCACTGTCGTCAACAGTTTCACTGTTTTTGTCGTCTCGTTTCGAACAATATTTGTGCCGTTTATTTATTCGGCACGACTAGGTTATACTCGTACAAACGCACGATAAAAATTCCCTCTTCCCGTGCCAATTTCGTACTCATTCATACGCCAGCACGACTTTCGTGCTCATTCATACCTAACACAGTTCGTTTCCTGCAGTATTGATTTCTTAAAATGGTATAGTAACCAAGTCACATTTTCTCCTGCAATATCATTAAACAAACACTGTAATAAAATCTATTTCCGTTTTAAATCTCTTTCCAATGGATACTCATCATTTTTACAATGGGTAAATATAATATTTAATATCTCGCCAGGAAATTAATATTCCCGGCTGACAATTTTTGCACGCGTTCTCCGAAGACCCACCGAAGCGTGGAAAAAGTTTAAAAAATCCACGTGCAGCCATTTCACCGTAAACCATTCCGAAAAGTACCTCAATTCCGACGAAGTGGTTACAATTAAAAACAGAGTGGTTCCACGAAGTAGCCATAACTCGTGAAAAAATGAATGTCGCGACGTGAACATTTGTACACGTGTTCTCCGAAGTCCTACACGACTGTAGGAAAAAGTTAAAAAATTTTACATTCATCAGTTCAACTGTGAAAAATTCTGACAAGTTAGGATTGAAGCTAAAAATGCAAGTCTCCCAAGAAATCGTCGGTATCTCGCCGAAAAGTAAATATATCAAGCTGAAAATTTTTCTGTATGTTCTCCGAAGTCCCATTCGAACGTGGCAAAACGTTAAAAAAATTTACACTAAACCGTACCGGCAGGAAAAATTTTTAAACGAGGTCGGTAATCCAGAAGATAAATTAGGGGTTGCAGAAAGTAAGAAAGGGGCCTCTGAAAAATTACAAAATAATGTGATAGCATACATAGGGTGTCTCCTCCGTCTTAAAAATTCACCGGTGGCCTAATCGCAGCTGTGCAGAGGGGGTGGCTCGATTTTCGCGAGCTTTCTGGGACGGTCGACTCGAATAACCGGAAAGTGGAGCGGCTCCTTCGATTGTCTGGCGATTAATTAAACGGCTGGACGGATCAGCCCGACAGGATCGAAGTGTTGTCAAGGTTGATCCTGGCGTGGCAGGAGGGGGCCGAGTTAATTAGATGAGTGTTTCGAGGGAAACCCCTCGCCGGTGATTGGCACCTTTTAACGGGATAACGTGATCAGCTTTTATGTAACCCGGGGGGCGCGAATCGTCTCGTATCGTTGAAGCTGCGACCTATTACGTGCCTCGGACGTGTGCTTGTCGTCGAAACTGATCGTTGCAAGACAGATTGCATCGGTTCCTTACGAAACGAAGTCGCGAAAAAAGAATCGGCGAAACGCATATTCCCGATGATCGCCCCCCCCCCC
>CM052142.1:9324580-9546061 GCA_028454255.1 Halictus ligatus | reverse complement strand
TCTCTCTCTCTCTCTTTCTATCTGTAACCGATCGATCGATCTATCGATCCGAACCCGCGTGTACACGTGCAGATTCGCTCCGGCGAAGAGAAAAACGGAGACGCGAAATCGGCTAGGATGAACTCGACCTTGGCATGTTTCCCCGTAATGGACGCGAACGGAGGCGTGCTTTTGGCACGCTCCGATCATTAGCTCGAGCGCATAACGCGCCTTTGAGCCCTATACAACGATACAGATTTATACGACGATCCCTTCTCCGTCCTATTTCGCGAAATCCCGGAAACAAAGCGCGATCGAGCGGAGCGGATTTACGCGAAGTTGCGCCGATCGAACTTCTCTTCGGCGCGACGTCTTCTCGGCTGTTCGAAAGCTCAATCTCGCTGGCGAACACGAACGAATCGAAATTCATTTCAGAGGAATTTTTTAGACGGTGCTTGCTCACGTAAAGGAATTTTTTTAATATTTTAAATCGTTATTCATTGCGAACTGACAAGGTTGAAAGCGTTTTCTATTCGTACCACCCCTAATTGTAGCGATATCTTTTCACCAAGAGGAGCTAGAATAAAATTAATGACCGGGTTCAGAAGCAGAGGGTTCGAGCTTTATAATAAGCCCAAGTTTATGGTTCTACTATTTTTCTCCCCGAAATTATAATTATTTTAATATCACGCATTCCTAGTAGATCAATTTGAGAACGTTCCTGGTCCATAGCACATATTTTTAGCAATATCTTTTCACCAAGAAAAGGTAGAATTAAATTAATTACGGGGTTCGAAAGCAGAGGTTTCAGGCTTAAAAATGAGCCTAAGCGTACTTCTCCACTATTCGTTTTTACGAAACTACAATAACTTGAACATTAAGGACATTTGGGAGGACGAGGAAAATTTGGAGACTAGGAATGCACTGTTTGGAGCTACGTAAATAAATCATTATTATTTATAGAAGCTGCTACGGCATTTAAACTGTAACTACACCTCACACGATACCAAATTATAATTTATAATAATTGTGTTCATAAACTGAACATGGCAGCTTAAGCGCTGGAATATATTTCAAGGCAGGCTCATAAATTCTGGTGACCAAGTATGGATGTTTAAATTGGCGCTAAAATATTAAAGCTAACAAGACGTTGCGTACATGATCCATTCGAGGATCGGAACATTAATGAGATTGCATGAACTGACAACGTTTTTTTTTCCTACTTTGTCAACATTTTCAAATTGACCACTGTGCAACGTTGTTGCCCGCTTCGAGCCGAGCGCGCACGCGATTGACATTTACTTGACATATCGACGATCTGTTGACTCAACACGCGGGGTGTCTTACCCCCTACGAAGCCGAACTGTCCATATTTTATTGTACAATGCCGGGAAACTGTGCATATGATTGCCATTTAAATTCGACCAGGTGAAAACGTGTAACTCATAACCGACCGAGAATTTCTGAATCGATTTTTCAGTAGCGTCTCTTTTGGCATGTATCTCGCTAAAAAATGAATATTCCAGGCTGAAAATTTTTGCACGCGGACGTCAAAGCCTCGTCTAAATGCAACTGAAAATCTTAAAAATTTACATTCAGCTGTTCGACTGTGAGAAATTCCGGAAAAAGCCGAGAGACGAATCAAGGACAACAGACGACAAGAGAAGCACCGAGAAAAAATTTATATATCTCCCTAGAAAATTAGTATTCCAAGTTGAAAATTTTTATACACTCTCTCCAAAGACCCGCCCAAACGTACGAAAAGTTAGAAAAAATTTCAGTGAACCGTTCCGCTGTAAAAAATTCATAAAGGAACCCCAATTTCGACCAATTAGGGGTCACAGTGAAAGAAGTTCCGAAAAATAATGATAAAAAATGCCAAGAGAAATTAATATTTCAAGCCAAAAATTTTTATACGTGTTCCCCAAAGTCCCGTCTAAAAGTGGCATTCGTTGAAAGAATTCACATCGAGCCAGTCTGCTGTGAGAAATTCCTGAAGAGGGCGAACCGAGGGTTACTAGATAACAAGAAAATTATTATACATTTAATATTCCAGAAAATTCATTTTCCACCTTGGTGACTTTAATAGTTGCGAAATGAGGAATCTGAAAGTCGATCATTCGACCGATGGTAATGGGTTTAGTGTGAGTAACAGGACGGTCAAAGTGTGAAGGGATATGAGTCACGAGGCTCTTCGAAGCCTGGTTGGCAAAACTGCGCACTTCAGGGAGCAATTGCGAATCTGTCGATTACGCTGGAAGTCGGTGGATTCTAATCGGATTTCGCCCCGTGTATTTATCTATTTCAATACTCGTATTAAAATCAATATCTTTCGAAGCCCCTCGCGTGTAATCTCGTTGCGAAGTATACGCTCCTTGGGGAGCTCACTCGAAATCGACTGTTCCTCGGAGTTGTTCCCATTCGATTGCCAAGAGACAATTAATATCACTCGATTCCACGTGGTTGGAGGAATTCATGAAGATGGTTGCCAATTTTCGTGCCGCGTACGTCACCGCGAACGTCAATCGGTTAATGCTTCTTAGGTTACGAGGGTGTATAGCCGCCCGGATAAAATATTAACGTCTATTTTAATACCGCAGGCGACGATACGTCTTCTAAATGGACTTTGAAAATACGAAGACCTAATTTTAGCACGTTTAACATTTTACGTGATTTTTCAATTGGCGAATCGAGCGCAAATTTTCTTCGAAATCTAGTGAAATGATAATCAGTCTATATATTTGTATGTAGTCTGTATAGTCTGTCAATATATATATATATTTCTACAAGTTTAATTAGGTTTCTTTCTGAGCCTAACATCCGTAGAATGAGGCCTCCTTTCCGTAAAGATAGCTGCGTATGTCACATCATCAGTGATGAGCACTGAAGCGCTCCCTACAGGGGTTGAAGAAAATAGTGGAAACACCGCGTATAGATCGCATGTCGCGTTTAGAATGTTTGTAATCACGAGCTTGTACACTAACCGTGTGCACGTTACGATAATTGTCCGCTGGCGGGTCATTTACAAAGACTTCTCAACTTTTCGTTCGCACCCCTTTTGTGCTGTATTTTTAATAAGATTTCACGAAAATCTGTCGTGACAAAAATACCTGTTCGAATTAGGGGCGTTGACGAAAGCACGATTTGAATAACTACAGTGGATTTACCACGAGTGTAAAACGGGTTTAAAAAACAATATTTCTTTGCTATATTCTTCAGAAGATTATTTACTAAACTTCGAAACGAAATAGGAACTCCAGTTCTTCAATTTTCGATTTTTGTGTTTTGTATCCTCACGAAAAATCATCCCTTAAATTTTCACCCATCTGAACACAATGTACATTCGGTCGTAAACAATTTTTGAATGATTGCAAAAGAAGATGTATTCGTACAACGACGAAGGCGACCATAGAACCAATAATGGCGCCATCTATGGGGCTTTGAAATCTTTGTTTACGTCATTCATTTCGTACAAAAGGACCAACAATCGTAGGTGATTTTACCCCCTGCATGGGAATAAGAAAAGCTATGGAAAAAAACGTAGGAGTGTAATTAATCGCGTGCACGTGACCTAATCTCCATTACAATCGGCAGTTTGGAATTAGGTTGTTGTGCCTTATCCGTTTTTCAAAAAAATCATTGGGAAATCAAAGGAACATCATTATAAATTAGGGACCATAACAAAACTTGGCGAGTACAATGTTATACAAAGTCGCTTGCTTTCATAATTGTTTAGGGGTGTTCGTTGGGGGTGAGAATAAGCCCCACAGCCTGAGTACGAGATAAATATTTTATAGACTAGAGTAACAATTACTAGAGATGGGACGAAAATTGATAGTCTTTTTCCAATGACGTAAACAAAATTTCCGAAGCCTCGTAGATGGCGCTGTGACAGGATGTACGTTCTCCCTTTCCCTTAATATTGCCTAAACCGCCGAGTATTCCTTATTGAAACAGACGTACTCTATCGTACATTCTAACAATAACATAACTCTATCGGTGACAACAATTGTTCTATTATGCGGCACCACAACAAGCCCCTCGGAGGAACAAAAAGTTTTCTAAATTCCAAGAAACGGAAATTCAACAGAAATCGGAGAAAACGCAATCTCTTCCTCGACAATTCTAAATGCTCCGTCTAAAAATCTCTCCAACAATTTTACCGTTTCCCGTGTGGCTGTTCTCTGAATAAACAATTCTCCCCATGCATGACAAATTAAACGAGCCCTCCAGTATCAACCTACAGGGTGTCTCCATTGGCATCACTCTACTGCGTATTTTATGCATCGACACATTAAGACTATTCTATTAAACTACTTTTTAAAAAAATACCGCGTATAAAAATATATACACCCGAAATGCAACAATTAAAATATTAGAACATGTCATTTCCAGGCGTCCTGTTAATCTGTTAAAATCCTTACAAAATTTTTAATTTGCATTTTCTCCGATAAATATTTCAATGAGCAAAAGAGATTCTTCCCTCGGTTCAATTTTTAATAATTGACCCTCCGTCTGCAACCTTATCGACGCCCCGTGCATACTGGGTAGTTTATATTTCTCCAAACATTTTCACTGTTCTGGGTTTTTAAAAAATTCGAAGTTGAAAAATGGCAAAGGAAGAAATTGGAGACCCAGGTTGCCCACGGAGGGTTAACCTACAAAAATGTGTAATAGAGGTCCGTATAGTCGTACGTGATGATCCCGAACGTATGGCACATGTGTGGAGGATGCTCACCTAGTATCACGCCGAACAGAACCCCGGACAGGGTGACCACGAGCAGCAGGTTCTCTCGCATGAACTTCCTGGTGTCGGCGGTCACCTTACGGGGACCCTGAGAGGCCGAAACGTCCTGGCCATCCATCTTGGCGAACAGATACTCGGAGAACCGAGCCGAGGACTTCTCCTCCATTTCACTGGGCCGCCAGTAAGCGGTGTAGGTGGTGGCGGTGGAGCCGGTCGCGCACGAGGATGCCGATCCCCTGGTCGATCGGTCGACCGAATCAGCCAAGCTCCCTTCTCGCGATCTCTCGCGGCTAACGGCGGGGCCCCGGCAGCACCACGACGACGACGGGTTGCCGTTTTGGGGGTGTTTCGTGAAATCCGTAAGGAACGAGCAATCACGGGCTCCCACCAGTCGTCCCAACAGCCGTCTGACGGCTTTTCGCGGGCCTGGTAGCTCGATCGTGATACCTGCTTCTTCCTGGACCCCGTTCGAACGACCCTCTTCTCAATTTCACACGGTCCACTCGCCAGCGGAGATCCTCGGATCGTTCCTCTCACTTGTTCGAACGGGGTGGTGGCTCTCCGAACGTCGTCCTGTCTTCTCTATTGTGCCCTCTCTTTCTCTGTTCCGTTTGCCGTGGGGGTCTCCTACCTCGACAGCATCGACGCCGAACAACGATCTCTCCAAGGAGGAGCTCCGGCGGACCCGATATCCTAGGCTGGCTCGTCCACAAGAGGTCACCGATCCACCGCCCGAACTGTTCGCGCTGTTGCACAGGGTCAGTTACCTCGGGGAGCCTCTCCTTCGGGCTGCCGTTTGCACCTTCGACGTTTGCGAATTCGCCTCCTCTTTCTCGCGGCTTATTTCGCAGCTCGTCCCGGAAGGTCGAGCTTCGGTTTCCAGATTCGAGCTCTCCCTCTCACTCACTCTCTCTCTCTCTCTCTCGTCACCCCGGGCAACCGTGTTCGAAGGGATGACGAATCTGTGTGTGCGCGGATCGCCTGGAGAGAGGATTCTTCTCTGTGTGTCTCTCTGCGTCGACGCTCCTCTCCAATTGTTCGATACGTTCAACGCGAAGGATCAGCTCCTACTGGCCGGTTACTGGCGGACATATACGTATTGATTTGCTGGGGACTCGTCGTCGGCTTCTCTCTCCCCTTGCCCTCGACAAGGGGCAGCAGCGTCGCGACGCTTGCGCGAACCCGCCGCGCCGCTCTGCTAAGTCGGTCGCCGGAAAACGAGGATTGTGCACCGACGCCGATGATATTGCCGCTTGATTGTGCATCGTCAAACAACCTCGGACAGAGAGAGAGAGACAGAGAGAGAGAGACCGAGGCACAAAGGCTCGAGGATAAAGCCTGGGGGAGCTTTGATGCCTCGCGGCGACTACGAACCGGCGACCGGCGCACAGGTTTTTTCGAGGATTCGATCAACGTTCACACGGGAACATGACGCAAAAATTCCAACCGGGCAGAGATTAATGGCTGTTCCTCCAGTTTGGACGGAATCATTGTCTCTGGGGGTCTGACCAACCGGGATTCATGGCAGGATTTAATTGTACACGGATGAAGCTCGAGAGTTGTTTGGCAACCATGGTTTTTTTCCGAAACGTTTGAATGGATGGTTTGGAAGACCGTTGTTAGGCTCGAGAGGGGTGGTACGCTTCATTGCCTTGATCCAGTTCCCAGGCTTGAGCAGATGGCTTTGGGAACGATTTCGTGGCACGAGGCAGAACCCTTGTGTAAGCCAGCACGGTCGGTAACTGACCGACTCGACGACGCCACTATACTCGAGTCTGGCTATTATGGGATTTTCTACTGAGGCGTGAGCGTTGCTTGCGATGCGACAGATGGAGACACTTGTTTTCGTTGATTTTTATGTCACATCCTACCGTATCGGTCGGAACTAATAATGTGGAACCAATATCACAAACGAGATATAGGAGTAGGTCAGTCAACTTATACTGTTTCGCGTCGCACGATATCGAACAACCTACTGGTAAAGTAGATCTCTGCACACACGACATATAACTCATGAATTGGGTATATTAGTAAGAATCGAGTATCTCGTATACTCCTGTAATTATGCATTAATGTTACTTTGACATGCTTCAGGACGTGCTCAAAATGTGTTTTAAAGGTTACTCTCTGTCTCGAGTGCTATCAGCTAGTTTTACTAAATGCATTAGGTTGTAAGATAGCCAAGGACAACATCATTGGCAAAAGGTAACTTCTTCAGGGGTCTTCTGCACCGACGAGGTACCGTCGATGACCTTCAGTTTCCCACTCCAGCCACAACATATCCTAGAGGGCGTAAAAAACCAAGTTGTTGTTGGCAATGTCGGTATTTCAGATAGCGAGACACGAAACAACATATGGTAATCGGGGTCTACATGTGTCTAGCCAGGGACATATATCGGCCAGGAGATACTGGATCCTTTGATCCACGCGGAAAAGGGCAGCGAAGATCTAGAGGCTCCTCACAATTTAGGGGCTACTAATTTACGTCAGAAATGAGTAGATGAAAATCAAAGCGAACATTCGAATAATCTAAAGATACTGTTGTACTACTTTCAGCTCGTTAGAATGATCAAGAAACGAAATGAATACTTATCTCCAACGAACGCGGACAATTTTAATACCGCATAAAAATCCGCAAACCGATTAATTTCAAACGAGGAGAATGATGTGAAACGCGTCGAGTACCTATGACGCAGTTTATTATACAATTACAATACTCTTACTAATCATATTGTGATAATGATCGTAGTAATAGCGTATCCTAGGTAACATGAACTATTCCAGATTGATATGACTTTATTTATACAGCGTCACACGCACGCGCACTCACCCTTTCTCTCCCTCCCTCGCATTCCTAAGCCTCCGACGAAACTCCTCCCCGCGAACCGTGCGTCGCCGGAAACCGTTCGCATAATTAATTATTCCTAATCGTGTTTCGCGTGCTCGATTCGACAATAGATCGCGGACGTATCCCTCCTAACGATAAAACGTGTACGCGAGATTGTTCGCGACAACGCCGCTAATTCATGGTACAAAATAGTTTAGACGACTTTGCCGCCGGACGGGATCATCCATCTTCTTTTTTTTTCCCGTTTTCGCGACTCGAATTGTTAGAATCGTTAATTCCGTTTCTCCATATTTTTTACGTTTTCTTTTTCCTCGTTTACCTTTTAAGAACTGTTATACCGTGCTCCACGTTTTCGCCTAACGTTTAATCTGGTTCGAACAACACACTATCGTTAATGGTATCCTCCCTCCTCCTCCCCTAAATAATTAATCGTTACTCCCTCGCACCGAACGCGATTTTTTCGCGCGCTCGCGTATTCCATTATGTACCGGTTACACATCGAATTCGTTTAGTAAG
This sequence comes from Halictus ligatus, assembly GCA_028454255.1. Lineage (NCBI taxonomy): Eukaryota > Metazoa > Arthropoda > Insecta > Hymenoptera > Halictidae > Halictus > Halictus ligatus. The sequence continues at coordinate 9,537,971 of CM052142.1, read as the reverse complement.
TCGCTATAGTAAACGCTAGGTTTCTCCTCCACCTTACTCTCACTCTCTCTCTCTCTCTTTCTCTCTCGCGCAGGAGACAATTATACACACCTCTACTGATTGATTAGACGACTATAATCTCGGTATACATCCGTCGGAATATTCGCGACTCGCAAAATTTAGACGAGGGATTATTCGCGAGTCTATTTACAGGACGCGGTGGGACGGTAGGGCCAGGGCTTCGAGCGAAGGTTAAACATAAAGGTTCCGATCAGAAGGGATTTTTTGCGATAATAATTGTTACGAAGAATCGAAATTTCCAATTAATTTTTCTGTTATTATTTTATACCGGATTTTATGACTTTGAAGTCTCCGTTGATTCTAAAATCTCTGCTAGAATTGACAGTCTCTCCTTGTTTTCAGTACTGAGAATTAATTGAAAACTCGTTAATCGATCATTATAAATAATATAAATACGATTTCTTAAAACGTACAAGAAGCACAAGAATTTATACCTGCCTTATTGATTCATCGTTTGAGAATCTGTCAACAATCTGTTCTGGAATCATTCTAGGACCAATTTAGTGGCAAAAAATAACAGCTATGAGACTGACGGTGATCCAAAATAGATGATAAAAAATCTCGATTCTTCGTAACTGCTACTCACAATGAAAAAAAGTCCTTTATAACTATTTCAAGAACGAAAATGTTATAAAATTTCCTCCTAAGCCCTGGTAGGTAATCTCGCGTGCTCTCGCCAGAATCCTAACAATCATTTCCAAAGAGCAATAAATTCCCCGGAAAGAATGTTAACAAACAAAGGAAACGAAAGGTGAAAGGAACGAAAAAGCAAATCAAAAGAACCGAACGGAACTAAAGTTGTCTAGTACTTTTATTGTCAAATAATAAAAGTTAAAATATAATGAAATAATAATAATAATAATTAATAATTAATAATAATAATAATAATATTAATAATAGTAATCACTGTACTATGCGTCAAACGCGGAATGCGCTGGCTCAACGAGGCTCACGACAAATGACACGTCGATCAGAGGGCGCTGTAAAAGGGACAGGGGTGTGTGGGTGGTGGGTGTTCACTAAAACATTCTCTCTATCTACAACATGACGCGTCATCGACGAACGAGGAGACCCGGAGAAAATGAAGAAAAATTTCTCCTGAAAATTTCCTCGAAAACAATGTGAAAAACCCGTACACAATTTTCACTGTACGAAAATTTTCACCGTATGAGAATCTCCACTTAGGAAAATGTCCACTGTACGAAAGCTTTCACTGTCGGCAAATTTCCAATAAAAAATTCTGACCCACGGAAACTCAAAATGAATTTCCACGGTTCACTAAAAATTTCTCAATCGCTTAAATGAGAGCCTAGACTTATTTTTAAAGTGTAATGAATATTTAAAAAATTCTCTGACCCACAGAAATCCGAAAATAAAAATGCTCCATTGTGTATCAAATAAAATGCGAAAATCTTTGCTGTCGGTCACAGTTTTCTGCACACAAAAATTTTCAGGATCAAAGGACCGACGTTTCGAAAATCTCTTCCCCTCCTCTCTCGCTCGTTCGACTCTAAAAAACGTGTCTAGCGCGCTCGGGTGCTCTAGGAACTCTTTATCGTATCGTTTCGTCCTCTCTTTCGTCTCGTTCTCGCTTTCGCGTCGGATTCGCACGTTCTCTCGTACGGTCGCACACACTCGCGCTGTTCTGTCTCGCTATAGCTTGGTCCACGGCTCTGGAAGTTAATGTTCGAAAGTAAAACGAAATTCGGGGGCTCCTAACGGGGGTACATGATCAGGGGGGCGGGGGACGATGCACAATGACTCGGAAAAATATTCGGACACCGTTCAAAATCGAAAACAATCGTTCCAAAAGTGGGCCGCAAATCACTCGGATCTTTTCGACAAGCTAAACCGCGCGAGAAAGAAATTTTCCGAACGGAAAACTGCTTCTTGGAATATAACAAGTTTCTTGAGAATACAAAAATTAAAAAATTCTAAACGCTGTTAAATATTTCTTAAATATTTCTGTTTAATAATGAAGGAATGATAGAAATTATTTTTCACAAAGTTTTAAGTGGCAACCTTGAGAATATTGTCACCGTGAAAAATTTCTTTCTCCCGTAAACTAATCGTTCCAACTTCTCGAAGCAATTCGAGTCTTCCGGGTCCACCGTTGAAAAAGTCGATTAACTTTTTCGAAAATTGTCCGATTATCAGTCACCGTATTCTCGAACAGAATCACACGCATTTTACATACATACATACATACGTACACGTAGCAATATTTATACACGAACAGACGCGCGACCAGTTATATTAAAATACAACGAAAATATATATATTGTAATATATCGTGTCGCGTCCGGCAAAGAATCACATACAACGTAATGTCTCAAGTACATGTACACGGACGTACACCGGTGTACTCGGGACGGTGTACGCGTGTACATAGATATTTATATATTTATATTTATATATATATATATATATTTATATTCGTATTATTACAAAAAGGGGTACGCAACAAATGTACACGGTCGAAACGCGCCTCTTAAAAAAAAAGGAACCGAGCGACCCTGTAGCCTCAGAATTGAATAAAAAAATTTCGCAAATTGTTGTTCTCAGTCGTGCGCGATTTTTGGGAGAAAAAAGTAAAACGAAAAAACGAAAGATCGATAGTCTATCTAGAATTCAAAGCTGAATCCCTCGAGTTCCTGTTTCGGTAATTAACGACGTCTCCAGTTCGTTATCATTAAAAGTGCCTTAATTCTAGTCGTAGCAATAAGAAACGATCATGGCACGGCATGGGTTCTACCGTGCTCCGTTCGTCGATTCTCTTTCCTATTATTTACAAACACGTTCACTTTATACATTTATGTATAGTATGTATATCGGTTATACGTGCGTATGTATAGAACGCGCGGCGTACACGCGTGCGCGCACACACACACACATGTATATATATAGAATATAGAATATAATATAATATATTTATACGTATATCCACGACTCTTAGCATACGGCGATTACGATATTAGGTCTATTGTGTGTACGGCCCTTAACGTTCCTCTCCTCTAAGATCATAGCCCTTAATTAGTCACCGGGAGCTCACCACCTCGAATCTGTCGACTTTTAGCATTTGGTGCTGAGAGTTCGTGTGTGTTCATAAACAGTGCTAAATAAAGTATAATTTTATTTGAAAATTGTAGCAGAAAGAGCTGCTGCATGCGATCGGTGGATTATTCTATTGATTTTTCACGGTCGGATATTTGTTTGAACGGTTATGTGCGCAGACATTTTCGCGATTCAGTTCTGGAAGACTGCAGGTTTTTTTGGTGGAACGGATTCTCGGTGGAGAAAATGGCCGGAAACGAACTCTCAGGGCCGAGAGCCGCCGTTCGATCTGTGTAAACGTACATGCGCTACATATGTATAGTTAATCTGCGTGCAGCGGGTGTGTATATACCGTATGTACACGTACGCACGTATCTACAAGAGCCTAACCGTCGTGTCTGTCCGGGGATTGTCGCGAAAAATGCGAAAACTTGCTCGTTCAATCACTTCGATGAAAAGATCGCGCTTACGCGAGCGTCGAAGTCACTCGCGCGTCGCTGCGCACTATACTTCTTGTAACGAAAACCATCGACGCAAAACCCCTCCCCTATTATCATCGATTAGTATAGAACACTTCAGAGCCTCCCTTCCAAAAATTGTTCAAGCCGTTCACGATTTATTTAAACAAACTCCGGTCGCTACCGATCAACTCACTCCTAGAAAGGAAGCAGAAGCTTTTATTCAGTGGTGGTTCTCAGGTTTCGTTTAACGAATATTTGTTTAAATTTTTACGAGCAAATCAGACAGTGATGGAGCACGGTTTTGAAATTGTCGGTAGCAGAGTTCGGTTGATCGATTTTGTGGAAGATTTGGTCGTGGAAGGTCGTCGAAACGCGAAGAACGAGGCAGCGCTCGCATTCCCGCTGAATTTCACAAAATTAACACTCACATAATTTATGTACAGTTTCGGGACACGGATATGTATGACGACAGACACGCGACCGTACGCGTTAGATATCTACAAACGTATTGTCGGACCTCGCCGCATTTTTGTCGACCGGTGAGGAAGCGTGGCTCTTTGCTCGACGATCGAGAATTTGGGCTGACTTGTGTCGCTATAGTACTGCCATGATCTGTTGACTGAACCCCTTCTAACCATTCTCCTAATTTTCTACTTCAGAAATCTAGAGATACACTTTGAAAAAATGAATGATTTCGTCTTGGATTTGATCTTATTACTTTGTTCACAATTTTTTGAGTAGATAATTTTATACTAGATTGCTAGTGGGCTGTGGATTTTTATGAAAATTTCTATTTTTATACTTGACTGTATGACTATTTTTACTTACTATTTTTTTTTATCAATACACACATTGTTTTTCGAGATTTATTTTAGAAATTTTGTGTTTGCTGAATGTGCCTGATTTAATGTTACTGTCTTCTGAAGATTTCCATAAGAAATCAAATTTTTATGCTTTTATTTTTGGCACAAATATGAGAAATATATACATATAATATAGAATACCAATTTTCATTTGAATGTTGTCTACAGTAAAACTATTACAACCAATGACAGATTACAATATTTGTGACAGAATGCACAAAGATCTGCAGTCCAGTGAAAAATTAAAAAAGAAGCACATCGAGCTCCAAACTAATAAAAATTAACAAAATATTTACATCACTGAAATATCCCTCTAAACCGTGACGTATCGACAACGCAATTCTCTTTATTCTCCCGTCAACCGCAGAAATATTACCTCGATAAAATAAATAACAAAATACTCCCAACGAAACCACGGCCAGCGGCCGACCAAAACGGAACAGCAAAACTTAATTTCTCCAAATTTCCCGTGGCAGTGAAGTGCGAAGCTTCGTCGACCCCCGGGCGTAATTTCGCAGGAGCATTTCTTTCCGCCCGGCAAATTCTCGATCTCAAAATGGCGGACACTTCCTCAACGGTCGCGATTAAACCCTGCTTACCACGGAGAGTCGAGCACACCCTACCTTTGCTCGTCCTCTTCGAAGGAACCGTCTCGCGACATACTGATCGAAACGAGAAAAGAAAATGAAAAGAAAACGAAAGGAAGAGAAGAATTGTACTCCGAGAGAACGAGATCTCTCGATCCTCGATCGTTCGAAGACCTCGCGCGGAAAGAGAGAACGCGAAATCGAGCAACTCGGATGGGGAAGGAAGCCAGCCGATAATTAGGCGCGCATCGTCGATCGGTTCCCCTCCCTGATCAATGATTTCCCGACGATCCGAACACGCTAACTCGTCGGGGAAAAGGACTCTTCTTCGTGGCCCGCGTTGGAATCCATCACTCGCTGAAATTCACCCGTGAATCGCCTCTTTCCGAAAGACGATCCGGAACGATAATACTGAAGAAGAAACGACAAAAACTGAACGAGAAACACCGACCCACCGAATTTCCTAAGTTGTCGACTAATTATCTAGAAGTCTTTCGTCGAGTTCTCTCCGAAACGTGGCGCGCCTCGTATACTGATCGAGCAGATGCTGCCTTGTATGCGAAAGTGGGATCCACACGAGGTGTGCCTGTGCGGTCGGCATGATCGACCGTGTGGCGTCCTCGATCGTGGAACCTCGGTCACCAAGAGATATGTATCGAATCGTATCGTGCCCATCCGGGGGGCCCTCTCCGTCGGAAACCGTCATTCCCGGTCATTCCTCGATGACGGAGAAGAAGCCCCTTGTTGTCCTGATCTTGATTCCGCTTCAAGCCAAATTCCATTTGGCGTTGAACAAACACCTCCTCTTCGACACCGTGATATCCAGGCTTGCGTTCACCAGCCGCATCGTCGAAGGATTAGTGATAGAACTCGGGTAGATTGCACAAACGTCGTTGCTGCTGTTGCTGCTGCTGCTGCTGATGCTGCTGCTGATGCGGTTGCTGGTGATGGTGTTGATGATAAATTTGGTCCCCCTGGTGGGCCGACTGCTGGTGTCACTCGTGGGACTTGCCGCTCAGGGGGTGGTAATTGCCGCCTGCCGAAGCCACCAGGGCCAATGGGAGAGGCGAGCCTAAGGGTGTCGGGTGGGGGTGGGAGTGACCCATGCCCGACGAGTGCGTCGTCAGCGCCAGAGGACTGCCGGACATCGAGCCAGCTAGCGAGGCGAACACCGAGGGTGCTGGGGAGGCCATCGTTGGACTGCCCATCGCTGCTGTTGGAGGGTTGATCCTCTTCTCCTTCTGTCGTCTAGAAGAGGTCGAGTTTGAGTCATTATGGTTTGGCATTTGCGGAGCGGTTGCAGGAAAGCCTGACACCGACGGGACGTTCAGTTCAGAAGGACTGAAAGACCTCGAGAATATATATTCTTTATCATAAAATTTATTTCCCGTAATATTCAGTCTACCCCTCGTGACACTTAGGCCAGACCTGGGCACTCCTGAAGTGACGTTACAGTGATTTCTCGAATGCCAAGGCCTCGACGATAAACGTCGAGGAGTTGTCCCCACTAACTCCTAAGCTCCTAAGCTCGAGAGGCCTAGGACGCTGAGGAATGTAAATATGACATGGCTCGGGTATATGACTCTTAGACGATACATGACATATATCGAGAAGTCACTGTACTCATTGCAGGAGTCTGTTTCTCCTTTTTCGTGTTCTCAAATTCTTTTGATCTTTCTACGGTCTCAAAGTACGCCCACCCGTGTATCCGTTGTAACTGTAAATGAATTTTTTAATTAAGGGCCGGGGGGGAAGGTTGTTGCTCACCTGTTGCAGAACCACACTCGCACCACCTCCTTCTCCATCGCCAGACTGTCCGCCAGTATAGTGATCTCCTCGGAGGTGGGTTTCGGGTTCTGCACGAACGCTTTCTCCAGCGCCACCCTGACGCTGGTCTCTATCGAGGTCCTCTTCTTCCGCCGCCTGCCGATCGCCTCCGGAGTGGTGAGCGGGTTCGAGAGGGAGTTAGGGTTGTTCAGGGAGTTGTCCGCATCCTCCAGCCACTTCTGCAGCAACGGCTTCAGTTTGCACATGTTCTTAAACGAAAGATTCAGCGCCTCGAACCTGCAACGGTCCGGAAAATTGTGAAAATTTCACCTTGATATCGAATTTCACCTTGATAGGTGTCGTAGAGGGGTCGTAGAGGTTAGGTATTCTTTGAATTTACCTCGAGATCGTCGTCTGCGAGAAATCGTTCCCGTAGAGCTTGCCCATGGCGAGTCCAACGTCGCCCTGGGTGAAGCCGAGCTTGATCCTCCTCTGCTTGAAGGTTTTCGCGAACTGTTCGAGTTCTTCGAGGTCGGTCGTCTCTTCCGGCGACGGTTCCAATCTTGTCGGCGGTTGTTTCACCGCTGGCGGTGTGCCAGGAGGTGGCGGTGACCTTTGTTGCGTCAAACCTCGACCAACCAGACCGCCGCCACCCTGAAGAGCCTGCTGCTTCTGCAGTGCTTGCAGTTGCTGGGCCGCCTGCGCCACCGCTTGCTGCACCTGGGACAACAGAGACACCTTCGTCTCATCATATTCGATCATTCTCAACCACGGTTTCGCTTGCCTGTACCGGCGGGAGCTGGGGAGCTGGCAGTCGACTGTCATAGGCTTTAGGTCAATCACATTTGTTCAATCTCTTCCTTGAGCTACTCGGTCTCAAGTTAGGCTACTCTTTCGGTCGCTTTAGTTACTCAAGTTACATTCACTGAACTGGTACTCTATTTCTGACAGTGTCTCTAGTTTTAACATACATTTTTTATTTAACAAAACGACTATTCGCACGGAATAAAAATTTATTGTCACGGGGGAGACCTTTATTTATTTGCTTTCCTATGATAAAATTTGAAATTTTGAAATTGTTAGTGACCCATAAAAATCTATAAAAATCACTTTAAGGAGTTGTCCCGACTGCCAAGTTTCCAGCTCCCAGTGGTGAATGTACGCTTTGCGGTTTTCTGTGCGGATTGAATTGGATCGTGAGGTATCAGATCAATATTTCGACGGTCGATCGTAGCGGAAACTAGAGGATCTAGGCGATTGACAGTACCTGCATGGACTGTGAGCGCGGATGACTGGGTCTTGATGCGTAGCCACCGCTCTGCAACAGCCCCTGCAAGACGTTCACGACCATTGATCAAATAAATTGACAACGGCCCCATGTTTTTTAATCTAGTCGAGACTGTCGACACGTTCGCTATCGTCATCTCTCTCTATCATGTTCTCAAACTTCAAATATTTAACATATAATACATTTTTAATACAAATAATCAAAATTAGGGAACCAACAATCGCAGACCCTCTGATAATTATCCGATCTTTATGCTAATTTTATATTTCGTGAACTGTTTTATTTATCTTAAATTAAATTTAAATACAAGCGTTTCAAATGTGCACAATGCACAAGCTACGAATGCATAAAGATGTTCAATTACAATTTTGAATAACACTACGTCTCTGCAATTAACTTTTGACTCCTTTTTGTGAAATATGGAAACGGAGAATATTAAGTATATTTCAAGTAGATAGCGAACGTGTTAACTTTCACAACCCTAAACCCTTAGGTTTAGGCTAATTTAGTTTAAGGGCTCGTTTCGGTTCGTCCTCTGACAAGAGAACAAGAACCACGTTCAAAATCATTTAAACCAGTCAAAACATTCATGCAACTTTCCTAGAGTCAAAAACGTTCTAGAAGATATCCTCCTCGATTAGGCTCGAGCACATGTCACCCCCCGTACCGGGAATAGGAAACCGCTGGAACGGTGTCTCTGAACCACTATAATTCCACGCGTCAGTCAAAAGCTAACGGTGTATGTACGTCGATGGAGATTTCCATGATCGAGAGGCACACGTGTCGCAGCACGCGAACAGGTATGGCGAGAAAGAGTTATGCTCGAGGGGTGTCCTGTTTCTCGATCGATTATCTTCGGCCTTTTCTTAAACAGATGTTCGGATCGCGAGAAGCGAAAGGTTGCGAAACGCTCGGGGTGAGAAAGGGTTTCCGGAGAGACCTGGTCGCGTGTCACCTCGGGACCGAGCTCTGCTTATGCTTGTTGACGGCATTATGCTTATTGAATGCACCCCGCGCAGGGATGCTTTGAATACACCGACACGTGCCCGCGCAGGTCGCTTAGAATTCACCTGACTCACCTATGCGCACCCCTTCCTTCTTCTACCACTCGGAACGCGGGATTTAGAAAGCATGACTCTACTCCATTGTTTCCACCGGATTCATAATGGTCCGTGGTTTCCTCGAGATCGTTGCCAACGATTGGATAAATTAAGGAGGCGAGCACAATTACGACTAATTGATTTCTGTTTGCAATTCTGATGATGCTCTTACGTCGGACGTTTTGGAAATTTCTTTTCGCGGCTCGAATTACGGTGCACCACGCGGCGCACTCGTTCTCCGGAAAATGAATAAATAATTAGGGGAGAATATAGGGTGTTCGATTGTAATTGAGGATTGTTTTATCCGTGCGACGGACTAAATATTTTCTGTGTAACGTTCGTTTAACGTTACGGAATTTTAATGCGCTGGAATACGTATTTGATATACTAGAATATACTATAAAATATTATGATTGTATTACAATATACTGTAATATTTATACCAGGACATCGTATAACGTACTAGAATAGTTAATTCAATTGTTTACCCTAAAAGAGCGCCGTTAAGGAGCCAACAAAATTCAATTCAGATAATTTCAACCCTTATCAACACAAGGGAAATTTAAACTTGGAACAGATTTTTATTAATACAATTGTTTAAAAACTGTCTCACAGACGGCTGTGTCAACTCTCGCGAACGACCGGCCCGACGTCGGTAAAGATCGCCCCAGATCATCGGATCTGAAAAGATCAAGGAATGCCCCGGGATCTCCTAGGATCTTCCCTTTGAGGACTCGATTCCCACAAAAAGTCCACCGGAGCGAAACCGATCGAGCAACGTTCGCATAACGTCGCTGAGGAGTCAGCACATTAGCCCCTGAATTAAATCGTCAACCCTACCCGGACACGAGACGCTAACGTGCCGACAATAATAACAACCGTATAAGGGTGGACGCAGATCCGGGGAATTAAATATCGGTTACGCGAACCTCAAAGAGACTCTACGCGCGTGCATCTTCGGGGTAGAAGGGTTCGTTCGTCGCGCGTGCAGGTTGCGGTGGTACTCTAAGAAGGGTTGAAGGGTGACCGATCGTGCGCGCACCCCTCGATCCTTCGATCGTGCCCGAAAGAAATCCTCCGCAGGGTGTCCGGGAGGTGAAAGATTGTGCAAGATGCGAGAGAAAATACGGCAGGAGAGAAGAAGGGGAGGGGGAGAGCAAAGAAGAAGAAAAAAAAGAAAGAGAAACAGCCTGGCCACGTGTGAGGGAACAAAGGGAGCTCAGGGCAAGGTGCCGAAGGGATCTCCTCCTTGTTGCACCTTTCAAAGGAGACACGGGGGGAGGGAGAGAGAGAGAGAGGAACCCCTCACCACGGCTTTAAAACTCTCGCAGATACCCCGCCATTAAATCTGCTCAAGTTCGAAGTCGTTTTGTTGGTTTTTCCAGAAGGTTACGTGGATGCACGCGTTCGAAGCTCGCGACCGAACCATTGAAATTCACTATAGAAATTCGTACGGCGCGTCCTCTTCTCTCTGTGTGTGTCTGTGTGTGCAAGAGCGTTTATTGTTAAGCGGGGGTGGAACGACCGTTTCGAAATCGTATCCAGCAAGATCGTTTTTCAACCGTGTGTCCCCGGATATGCGCGAGACCATGAATCGAGACCTCCCGATCCGCGCAAGGATCTCGGAACCAACAAAAAGAGAAATTCTTGGGGATGCAGGTGATAAATGTCCATTTTTTGTTTACTTAGGGGGGATGCCGAGGCTTCTTCAAAGAGCGCTCAGTAGGTGGGCGATTACAACAATTTTTGTATGTTATAGGAATATTGGTTTAATTATTTAGATCCTATTACAATTTTAGGGGTGGTTTCTGGTGGTCCAAGTAGCTGTTTCAATTATTATTTATCTGTAGACTTAATTTTTGTTCCCGGGGATGCTAAGAATTTTCATTCCAGGGAAGCCCTTTAGTCTCTGAACGTTTCTAACATTTTTCTATGAAAGTATATTTACTATTTAATAATGACAATAATCTCTAAAACTAGTTCCCGGGATATTTCACAGAAGAAAAATGCTACCGTCAATATCAGGTGTTGTTTTCAGCCCTATTCAAAAACTGAAAAAGAATTTGAAAAGGCCTTGTAGTCACTCAACAATTTTCACAAATGAAGGATAATAGTAACTACATAGTATGGCCCAATTTTTCCTCCATAGCACGTGCTTGCGTAACGAAGTGTCTCGATCATTTCGCGAGAAAGAATTTCCAGAGTTTCAACGATTAAACAATGAACAAACGCGGAGATTCTTTCACCTATGCCGGAACGTTACGTTCTTCCGTATGTTTTCACCGTTCCGATTTTCACCGGCTCGTTTCGCAAACGCGCGAAATTCCCGGCTAATGGAACGAGCCGGCGCTCGCATGATCGGCGTGGAGCGATTTTTTTTATTTTGGGGAGATTCGACGGAAGGAAACGCGAGACCGAACGAGCAGAAACCCCCCGTCCCTTTGTGACATCGGCAGGCTGCTATCTCGTCGTCAAATCGAGCGAACCGTCTCCGAAGAATAAGATGTCTACTTCTTTCGGCCGGCCGATCAGATATAACCGAGCCGGGGAGGAGAACCGTCGGTCTTTGGATCATGGAGACTGTGATCCACCCCTCCCGGATTCGAATCGAATTCGTATCGAGTGGGTAATTCGACGGAGTACCCGGAGAACAATGCCGGGAATTCTCGAGCGAGCTCTCGGTTCGCGCTTTCGACTCGAACGATACCGAACGCGTCTCAATCTCGACTGCCGAGAAAGAAGATTCCGTATCGCGCTGTCCCCGAAAGATATTCGCGGATATCGATCTTCAATCAATTAGCCTTAAATAGCCTAAATTTTAAAAAAATTTTGGGACCGAAAGTCCGAATAATTCGATTCTAATATCATTCGCTCTTTTTCTAATTTTTGGAGGACTCGTGAAAGAACGTAAGGGGATAGAAAAATTGTTAGGGGAGCCTTTGAAGCGTCACGATCATACTCTGAATTTTCTGAATTTATAACACTGCGCAGACTCGCACGGTTTACTCGCAACTCGTTTATGCAAGAGGCGATCAACTTTTTTGCGGGAACGGCTAGAATCTTCTTGCTCGTGTTCTGTTACAGGGAAAACCATTAAAACGATTATTCGACAAACCTGATTCTGCAGGAAGAACTGCGCCTGCGCCGGAAGCTGTCCCGCCGCGGCAGGATTTGCCTGCTGGAACATCGCGAACTGCTGCAACTGTTGCTGCAACGACTGCTGCTGTTGCTGCAACGTCGACGCGAGCGCTTGGATCTCCTGAGGACCCAACGCGCCCAGGGAACCGTGCATCAGCAATTGCTGGCTGACCAGCTGAGCGGCCAGAGCCGCCTGCGAGTTGCTGTTGTTCTGCTGACTGGCCGTGTGCTGTTGCTGCTGATGACTTCCGGTTATCTGGCTGCTGACGCCGGAACTCGGCGACGAGGCGCTGCCGCTGGTTCCGCTGCTGCTGTTGCGGTGCGACACGTCCGTGACCTGGTCATCGTCATTGTCGTCATTAGACGCGTCATCGAACATTCGAGACTAAAGCAGCATTTTAAATGAAAAATATTTTCAGACGTTCCTAGCTTTTCAGACAGTTTGGCGAGGTGGACGGTTCCAGTAAATATTTTACAACTCTTGCGAAAGTTGAGGAATTTGTTTGAAATTTTACTTATACAATCTTGAAAGCCGTGTCTATTTACTGTGCTAATTATATTTTCCAAAATTTTCTGCAGTGCATACGTAATAATTACGTTTGTCCGAGATTTCTGATGAGTGTTCAAGTACTGTCAAGTAGATTGTAAATTGTGTTAAATAATATGGTAAAAAACCAGGTCAGAATTTTTTCAACGCTTCGATCACAGAGAATTTTAGTTGCAGTTACTGCAAAATTTGCGATCTACTTATTATCGTCATCTTTATTGGCGTGAATTCTTGCAAATAGAATCGTTCACTTTTGAAATGCACGAGATAAGGGTTGCAGTGATTGGTACTAACAGTTTTGCGATTGAGAAGTCACTGAAGCAATTCTCTAGCCAATAATACGTTTGATAATATTAAATATAAATGGTCCATCGAGAAAATGGCCGAAAGAAATGGTCCCACGAGAAAGTCAGTACCAAAAGTTACAATTACGGGGAAAGTTGTGGAATAAAAATTAGTAAAAGAAAAGCTAAAGTATGTAAACCGTCATCGTAATGTGTTAGAGGGTTTATGCATCCCGCGAAAGAAAACAGGGGTGGCATGGCGAATTAGAGGGAGTCCGCGGTGCCCTTTTTTCAGCGTACCGTGCAGAAATCACATTCTTTCCGGGGATTCGTGAGGAGAAAAAAAAATCGATCACTATAGAATCCTCTAGCAGTCACGCCATAACGTGGGACCAGAAACACGAAGAACCGGAGGAACCACCCTCCCCTAATATTACAGAGTAAACGGCGGCGAACAAAGACGTGTTTACACTCGGCCAGGTCAGGATATTGGTCACTACGGTCCATCCAGTGCTTTTGTGTTTTATAAAACCCACACACACACGCGCACACAAACACATAGACACTATAAACTCCCACTAGCAGAGACCCTCCCCCTCTGTCGTTCATCTTGCTAGTGGCTTCCTTTATTTATTTGCCAAATATCGAACGCGAGGCACTTTTTTGCAAACACCTCGGTTCCCTTAGGCTCTGAAGGAATTTACCGAAAACTTCGAATTTTTAACATTACCAACGATCATGTCACGTAGGGGACCATTTTTAATTTAAACTTTTGGACCTCCAAGGGGAGCTTCGTTAACTTGAACTAAACTACTTCTGTACCTAATTATTTAAATTATTCGATAACACTTTTCCTATCAGCAACGATTCCTATGACCACACTGCGGATTTTTGTGCAAAATGGACACTTTCTATATTAATTGTAAGCTATACGAACTGCATGTATTTTTTACTTATAGACCTTGTATTGTGTAGAATACAGCACCATAATTTTTTTCAAGATTACCATTTGGTAGAGAATTCTTGAGCTTCTTTTAAATCCGGTACGATCATTAAAACATGTATTAATTGGCGTGGCTAGCAGATGAAGCATTCAGTTACCGATACCAGACTAGATTTTTTCAAAAATCAGAAAGTACTCACCAGATTGAGGGCTTCCCTGTCCGAGTCCATGGAATCATGGTCAAGGTTCGCCTCGGTGGCATCCTGGATGTCACTGGCGATGCTCCTGTCGTCACCGCTGAGCTCATGCCCGTCCACATCCCCATGGAGGTCGGCATCTGCAGAATACCAAAGAAAGAACAACCATAATTAGCACTGCCGTCCGACAAATCCACTGAAACCATCGCCTCCGTAAAACGGTGCACAAAGCGAACGAAAGAGAAGAAAAGAAAAGAAAATGGAGAAAAATCGAAGATAAAGACTAACAAAAATGGAGAATGAGGAGGGAGAAAATCTGATTTCTACATCTGATTCTACATCAGGCTACAAATGCCTGCAAAAATCGGAAGACGAAGCTGGAAATAATTAATCGTAATAAAAATCTGAACCCTAGACAATTATCAACAGAAATATTTTTCCGTACAGTTGTTGTTGTTCTGGGACCGGTACTTCTGGTGCAGATGATATCTCGTGGGGGTGGACGTGGGCGTGCTGGTCGCATGAAGTCGCATGTCCGCAAAGATCATCCTGGGATCTTCAAGGAAGACCATCTTAGTCTCGCGATTCCCCGCGAATATAGTCTCGCGTTCGCGCACACACGGTTACATCGGTACGATTTTCCCGCGATCGACGATATCCGAGGATCCTCGAAGATCCTCGCAGAGGGTCGGGTAGGTGCGGATCTCGAGGATCACGCCGATCACCCTCGATCACAATTTCATCGCGAGACACCACGGCTCACTGAATCTACTTCGATCGAAAACCGGAACGAAACGAAGAATAGAACATAGAAGCGACTGCGCATTGCCGTGAAGAAAAAATCCGATGCAAATCTGCTGATTGCTATTCAAATGAGCCGGTTAATTAATCAGGACCGCAGCCGAGTATTCAAAGCGTGCAGCAGGAATCCGATGCGAGAATCCGCCGGTCCTCGCCGCAGGACCGACACAGAACGAATGTCAGAATGACGCAACGAAATCGTGTGCCCCAAACGAGCCTAAACCTTCCCCTCCACCACGTGGGCCGTGAACGCCGCGGTGATTCGTCGACGCTCCGGCAAACCGGCGCGCTCATTGGCCCGCCAGGCCGAACCCTTTGGCCCTTCGCCCCTCCACGTCGGCGGGCGCGAAACAACCCTTCGCGCATCCATCATTCGCGTCTTATGACTGGCGGACTCCCTCGCACACCCCTTTCTCGTCTTTTTCATAGCGGCGCGCGCCCCCCGGGAGTTTTCGAAAGGGCGCCCCCGAACGATTCGCCAGGGCTCGAGAAAACGAGCTTAGGCGACGCCTTTCGCGCAACGGTTTTTAATAATAATTACTTCGATACGCCACGACACGACACGACACCCCTTTGCACAGTAGCCGAGGGGATTTGCGGGCATGGCTGCTCCGAACGATTTTTTTCTTTTTAGGGAACGTTCCGAAATTTGCAAGGGTTCACTCTGCGAGGAGGCTTATAATTTTTACACAATTTTTAATATTGTAGTATATTTTTCTGATGAGTGTGTATGAGTTGAACAGCAACCTCTAGTTAAATTGTGAACGTTTCTGAAATTTTTTGGTGAAGCCCTTGTGAGCCCTGTTTTGTAAGGGCTGTACCATTTTTTCCACAATTTTTCACACTGCGATACGGTTCATATTTGCACTGTGAATTTCACGACGAAAATGAGTGGACAAATTCAAAGCGTTCTAGCACATTTTCCACGCTTGGCTTAATAAAATTGTGAAAGCAATTTCTCTTCATTCTAATCGAAGTAAACAATTTTTACTTCGCATAGAGGCACAGACGAATCTAAACCAAATCGATTTTGTTGATTCTGTGGTGCCCGTTCGAGCGCATAAAAGTTGTACAAAATTTTGCAGAACAATCCGCAAACAGCTAAACATCGGAACATTTCTGCGGACATCGGAAAAGCACCCGAGTCAACGATTTCGAAAAACGGTGGCGAAAGGGTGTTCAGGTGTGCAGTTCCATTTTATCACCTGACGTACGTGCCCGGTCCAGCGTCTCACCGGATTCTGGCGACTATGGCAGAGGAAGGTCAGGTCGTCGCCCAGTTTTCCCTCGGCATAGTGAAAAAGAACGAGAAAATCGAGGCGTCGAAGGTCGCGTGTTTGCGTGGTCCCGAACGAGAAAGAGGGAGAGTCGCTGCTCGCCGTCCAGCTGCATCCCCCCGGTTTCGCAGAACGCTTTCCGTTGCATCAGGGTTGCCGTGCAGCGGTGTCCGTGCAGGGGCGCGCGCGTGTATGCGTGCCGCTCGACCACCGTGGAAACGTGGGTGGGTGATGGATAGACGGTTACCGTGTCACTCGCGCAAACGTTAAACGGGCTTCAATGGCTGGAAATTGCATGGGCAGAGGGCATTGTGCCACGGGGCCCATTTATAATGGCACCTAGCCGCGTCGGTGTATGCAGATGCGGGACAAAGAGAGCTCGAAGATGCGCCTCGGAGATACGATCCTGTTCCGGACGAACGGGCCCCGTTCCCACCTGGACCGGAATTCGGTCGATCCACTCATTTAGCCGCGATCTTGGCTCGTTTCGGGGTGGCCCGATCGATTAACAAACGGGGGACGTTTTCGCTGAAAATTTGGTCCAAGGTATTTTTCACACGAAGAGAAACTGTGGACCATTTTTATATCGAGTATCGAAAGGAAAATATTTAGATTGTTAATTAATTTGATGCAAGTAAAAGTGCCGTGCCGCTTATATCCCGGCATTGGTCCGTTAACCCTTCAACCCCCAATTTCTACACAAGGTTTACCAAAAGTGGCCAATCTGGATTATTTCATGAAAATACCGAGAATAAATTCAGCCATTTTCAGCAGCTTTTACAGCAATGGGTCTCTTAAATCTAGTGCTAAAAACTTTTTCAATATTTCTGTCGAGGTGAGTAGAAAAATTTTAGATTTGCATGTTCCTGGATGGCCCATCAGTTTCTATTTGACAAGTAAAAATATCTTCAGAAAATTTTGGTAATTGTTAGGACGGTCGAAAAATGGCCGAACGAAAATTGATTAGGTTCCTTCTTGGCCTGGCTCTTTTTACTCCCTCCACTCCTCGGCTCCTTCGAAACGGTTCTAAAAAACCGTTGACATTTCAGTATCGTCTGCAGCAGCGTATCCCTCTCCTCCTCTCCGTCTTCCATCAGGATCGTCCGTTGGATTTTTTCGAAACCACGGATCTCTCGATCCCGGAACCTCCCAACGGTGATAGTGGGGAAGAAACCGTAAAAAAAAATAGCACGGTGTGTCGGTCTTATCTAACTTATTAACGGACTTTTCGCACCTGGCCAGAGAGAGAGAGAGAGAGAGTACGGTGCGCGCGATAAAACATAAATTTTTTCGTTCGACCGAGCTCTGGAAGAAAGGGTGGAAAAATGGTGGCGAACGACGAAAAACATCCTTTCTCCCCTCCGCCGCGGAGACGAGAGCTTCTCACGGGGTTGAGCAAAGAAAAGAAAAAAGAGAAAAAAGCGGCAATTTTCGATGAAAAGAGGGGAACGATGCAAATTCACGGCGGAAAAGGGAAAACCGTCGTGTACCTGCGCTTTGAATCGCGAGGGGTGGAAGAACGAGGACCCGGGGTGTAATCGGCCGCGCAAGGGACGAAGTAACTGAAATTTTATAGGGAATCCACCAATACCGGTAGTCTCCCGAAGGACTCTACTCTCTACCTGACCTGTCACATCTTGCTCTCACCCTCTACAACAGCCTCCGGTTTCGGTTTTTTCGCCGTTTTCCGGGGAATCGTCAGTCAGGTACGAAGGGGAGACGCGCACAGATGCGGAGGAGCGAAAATCGGGGACGCGGCCTACGAAATTCACACACAGGATTTCTCGAATGTGCGTTTTTTTCATGCTTGACCTTCTTCCCCTCCCTCCCGGGTGCTCCGGATCGTGACGGACCATCCCCACCTGCGAGCAGAGGGGCCCTTTTTCCTCTGCAACGTCTCGCGAGCCTTTATCTCTGTGCGACCCGCTTTTGTCGGGAGATGGGAAAGCTCTCGGACCCGATCCAGTGGCTAAGCGACTTCCTTTCTTCGGGTCTAGGGTTCGGTGACCTTCGCCACACCTTCTCAAAGATGTTAGGCGATTTTTAGTCTCATGCTGCACCGCGAGAACCGCGAGGGAATCCTTCGAATTTTACTCGAGTGGTCCGACGAAATGGACCCTAAAAACTGAATGACCCGATTAACAGGTTTAATCCTTGTGTACAGTAATTTTTTCTCGTTGGGTAATGAAGTGTATTATAACCTGAACAGGCACAAAAAAATGATAGCTCGACTGTGGAACACTGAAAAATGGTACACAGAATCCTAGAAGGTTTCATTTGAAAATAAACAACGTTCTTACTGTGTTCTAAAATACCAATAAAAAGTTTACAACTGAATATGTGATACATAATATTCTCATATTATTTTTACCAAATTTGATTTGAGTCTACGGGGTTGTTTCAATTTTAGTGTCCCATTTAACTTGCAACACAATATTTCTGCTGGCAATTTTTCACTATTCCTATTCCTCCTTGTCCACTTTGACAACCGGATAAATTATTTACGTAAGAATCTAAGGGCTGAAGGGCTGCAGGGTTGGCCCAGTAGCTCTCGCCATTTAAATTGCAATGAACGAGGGACTGGTAACGACGCAACGTTTCGCATAAAATGGCACCACGTTCTGCCCGTTTTACAGTGTGGGTCTGAATATTTCTATCTAATTCAGGGGAACGCGAGTGAATAGCATTCGCAACAATCGAAGACGTTCCATCGCCAGGACGAATTCAGCAACAATGGGCGTCTTCCGTTGCGTGGGATCAGCCGATGTTTTTGTTCGTTCCGGCGAGAATAGTATGGACGAACGGCTCGTTGCCCTTTTCCCGCGATCTACATAAAATATCGATTCCGGCTTTCACGGGAAATATCGGCGAGTCACGAACCTCCGCGTTCTCGATCCTCTTTCGTTCCCTTTTGCCTCCCTTTCAGCCCTCCTCTTTCGCCCTTCGACGAAACCGGCTCTTCTCGGTTTAACGAACGGGCCCACCGCAAAGGAGAAATCGTTATTTTCACGGCTCTGCCCGATTTCGCGGTTGCATCCCTCGTTCCCTTTCTCTCCCGTCCTTCGCCTCGCGGCTCCGCCCTTCGGTTGGCCCTCTGAAACCGCGGGCCGCTCTCTCGTTTTGCTCTCTTTCGCTCAATTTATCCGGTGCTTCCTCCTCGACCGAGGTTTTTTCGACGTTCCTTCTGCGTTCCCTTTCGTCGTTGGCCGCCCTTTCGCAATCGATTCGCACTCGTAATTCGCAACAGACGTTGCCCGGCCAGTGCACAATGTAATGCTGCTGCAATTACGGAGCTCCGACGACTGCAATCCCCTCTGCGAACTCGACCGTCGATTCCGCCGGAATCGTAACCGTTCTCAAACCGTACGATTCGCAGTCGAGGATTCTTTACAATAATTTTTATATGCTAATTTCACTTGTCAATAGGTCTCTTCCGAGTCTGTGACAGCGTCGTAACATCGGCACGTTCGGTTACGCTCGATACCGCAGCCAGATACTCACTCCATTCTCCACAAATTCGTGTTTAACCGATAAGTACGGATAGCAGAGGTTACACTATATCGCGGATTAAACACGCACGCGTGCTTCGAATTGCATCGTGTTGGGTATCATTTTAATCGGAAAAGAGTCGCCGATGTGGCCCTGAAAGTTGCATAAAGAAATCAGCACGAGGAAAAAAGTTATTTAACAAAATTGTCAATAGCGTCTCAATGATCTGCTGATCTCTAGGTCTTATTTACCCTCTGTGCCTTTCCACGTTCGACGCTATCGACAGGAAACCAATGTCTGCTATTTCTACGGGATATAAACAATATTTTGGTCGCAAAATTTTGACATGTTTCTCTGATGGAGTTTGAACAAATCGGGGTTTTTCTGAAAGTGGAACTAAGTTTCGGCAGGGTTGAAAGCGATCCTTCGCGGAACGATCGATCTATCGTTTCGGTGGTTCCGATGACGTCTGTGCCCGGTCCCCCGATGCATGAAAACGGACCCGGCAAGCATAATCGAATGATGTAAGGCCTTAATAAAATCGTAAGTCGGTTGACAGGCGGTGCACGCAAGCAAGGAATAATGGGGCCCGACGTTCCTCCCCCGTACCATGGAGGTTGGACGCATTGTCGTTCCCTTACGTAAGAATGGCGACGAAGAAACGAGAAGGAGGCAGATGCTGTTTAAACATTCCACCGCGTTGATACACCGAGGGCGAAGAGAGGGGGAGAGACTTAACGCGATCTTACGGAGGGCGAAGACGCTGCCAGGTAAATCGAGGGAGGACCCTCGATAATTTGACAGCTTCGATAATTTCAAAATAAAAATTACCAAAGACCTGCACTCGTTCGAAGGCGGTTCGATCGAAGACAACTTCCTCAATTGTAAAATGAAAAATCCGAAACTTGATGGGGGTAAAAGTTCGTTTATACAATTTCATAACAATAAGAATAACAGGGGTAGTTTCGTTAGAGCTTGTCCAGCGCAAGAATAAATAAACAGCAAATACGTACAGCCGTGTCAGTAAAAAGTTCTCGAAAGCAACATCGAACATCGGTTTAGAGGATCCACAACACAGGCAGCTTGCAGTGATCAATTGATCGGATTGGCGGGAAGCTAACCGGTGAAATTATTGTCCGTGACTATGGCCGAGCGTCTGACTATACCCGAAAGGGGGAAGACACGAGGGGGCTAGATCCACGAGCCAATAGAATAACAGTTTCCTCTGGCGTGTTTTGAAACAGCGGTGCCGCCGCCGGCCGGGCAAGGGTGACGAGAGAGAAGGGGTGGACTGGTTTTCGAGCAGTGTGTGGGGTGAGTCTAAAACCGTTAGGTTGGTCGCGTGCTACCAGAGGCACGTGGCCTTCCTCTCTTTCTCTCTTTCACTCTCTCTCTCCCCCCCTCTCTCTCTCTCTCTTTATCTCGTCTACGCACGCGCACGCTCACGCGTGTGTTTATACCTCTTCGGCCCGAGCTTCTGGTACTGGTAATGGCTCCGAGCATTTAGAGCGACGATCCAGCCACCACCTCGATCTCTCTCGCCGAATTTACATTGGACACACCGGAACCTCGTTTGCCATTCACGGACTCCCTGGAATTCCAGCTGAATTCGCGGAATTCCGACCGTCTCCGATCGACTAGGTTCGTTTGAAACGGTACAAACTTCTTTAAAATTTAAAATCGTACCACCAGATGCACTGAAAATATTGATGTACCATCTCATAACCTTCACAGTAACCCCATAACCTCGTCACAAAAATTGTAAAATATACAGAGTGACTTCTCGATACTTGTCAACGACACGGGACTCATCAGTGTCATGTATCGTGCAGTAGACATACTCGAGCCGTGTTGTGTTCACACTCCTCGAGGCCTCTCGAGCTTCTTAGCCCCTCGCGTGGTATACCCCGCGGTGGTGGAGATAACTCCGCGACACTAATCATCGAGGCCTTGGCGACATATGCAGAGAAATCACTGTATTCACAGAATTCGTAATTTAAATCACATGTAGCAGGGTTCTTCTAAGCTCAGGGAACGGTTCTAATTTGTGGACGATTCTGGAAGAAATTCCAGGAACCAGAAAACGCCAACCCCTCCAACCCCTCCCTAGTCCAATCATGGAGTTTCATCATCAGGAGTTTCTCGATTGCGTACGATTTAATGACGGGGCATGGTGGAACGACAGGAAAAACAGTTTGTCGATTAACGTGAGCAGGCCTTCCCCAATTTATTCGAGGCAGAAAGGGGGTCACAGAGGGGCTATCGATCACGGAAATTCGATGATCGCGGTGCCGTTCGGAAACCGAAATTAAGGCGGCAGGTAAGCAAAGGCGAGCGAGATTCCCGTGGACACATGGCGCGCGCGCCATTAGCCTCGGTCGCACCGGTGAAAACGAGATATTTCGGAACGGCGTGGGTCGGGACAGATGCAGGATCGGTAAATAGAGGCCCCCGGGTCTCTCGTCATCGTCGTCATCGTCATCGACAGCTACCGTTATAACGAAACCGAACGCGTGCAGACGCGAGAGGCACGTGCTCCGCGCGGCGACCGCACACACTCTCCCGGAGCCTCCCACTCGAACGCAGCATGCTTACGACGCGGTGCATAACGGTGCAGGAAGGTGCAACCGGGATGCAGATGGCCGGAGAAAGACATGAACACCTCAGGCTATCGAGAGCGAACCGCGCGTTTCGGGAAATCGCACAGCAATTCGGGGATACTCGAGTCGAGCCTCGTTTCGGTCTAGAAATTTATTCCAGTCTAGAGATTATCGTAGATCAGTTTAACGTGATCAGTTTAATTAGCGTTTGGGAAGATCGGATAGAGATAGGCAGCGTCAGCGTACAATCTCGGGGAACGTATCGTGTTTCCAGCAACACAGCGTTCTTGATTATTTGTTACTGATATGTAGATCCAGGATAATTAATTTGATGTAATCTGAAATGATTTGTACCAAAGTATTAATCACCAGTGGAGTGTGCACTGGACTGAATGCAAATGCCAAATTGTAGAAACAGACGGTCCAATATATCAATATTAATTAATATTTCGAACGTATTGAAATGGCTAAACACAGAAATGTATATGCATAGAATTATCGAGAATCGGAAAAATCTATATAAAAATTACTACAAATAAGAAAATTCTTATTTCATCCGAAGGGTGTACAATCTTAAATTTGCTTTAAATACAATTTTTATTTTCTCACCTCCCCAAAACAGAATTGGTCAAGAATAAACATCGAAGGTGTTTGTAAAATAGAAGTTCGTGGGAGAAAAATGTTTCATTAAAGATATAGATTTTTTCAGGGGGCGGCGAACCGGGGCAGCGAGCACTGAAAGCAATTAAGGGGTTGATAGAACGGCTATAGCAGGGTCGCAGAGAAAAATGGTTCGCTGCAATGAAGGCAAGAGACCACGGCCACGTTCACCGTAAATTTCCGATAAGGAAATGAGACTATGCATATAAAAGAGAGGGTTTCCGCGAGGGACTTCCACATTGGCACTTCGGGTCCATTTGGAGCCGGCACCCCCGCTGCTGGTTGGCAGTGATGTATGGTGTGGTGGACCTGCATGCTGACCACTATCGACGATCGTCCGTTTCACGATAGTCGATTTCAAACCGTTCGACCAGCCCCGCTAATAATTTCTCTTCGACTCGATATTTTCCCTTTTCAAGCCTTTTTCAATATTAATCCGGTATGTAACAAAATTTGGCCTCACTAACCCCTCACAATTCGCGATCACTCATCCCCTAATCATTAAAGTTAGAAGAATCCTAAGAAATAATATTCCGATCATCAGTCAGAAATTTTTTAATCTTTTTCCAGCAAGGGTTAAAGTACAGACAGAAGCCAAATAAAAATGTATTTCTTCCTATAATAATTTTAATAAGTAGCGTATTATAGTCACCCCTATTTGAAGATTACCCGAAACGAAGCATAACAGCCCCCGGTTGACAGAAAAATTGCAAAGGTTCTGAAAAGTCACCCCCACTTAACACCCCTACTGAAATAGTAAAGTCCTTAGAAACCACCCCTGCTTAAAGATCGCCCGAAACGAAGTGGAACAATCCTAGTTTAACAAGAAAATTGCAGAGACCTTAAGAAACACCCCTGCTTCCGAAGTGAAACCACCCTCGATATCCCATTAAAGGATTCATTAATATTTTTTCTGGCAATTCTCCGCAGAGAAAATTAATGGCGACGAGTTATCAATGGTGGCGCAACTGCGAACAGTTTCCTTCGGCGCCCTGACCTGTCACGAACTCCTGAGGTCCCCCGATGATGGAGGAAGTCTCCCGACTAACGGGAACGAGGGGAGAGGGATGGAAGTGGCCAGACTATTTGAATATCCCATATTTAAGATTCGTCCGGCGTAGTTCGGGGCAGTGATTGCCGATTTGGCAGGCTGGTCACGTGTCCGGCGCGTCATACGCGTCAAACCGACCCCCCCATTGGAAACCACCCCTATTGCGCCTAAGGCCGCCCAGCCCTGCGAACACTTTACATTCTATTTTCACGCTGTACTGACCCCGATGTATGCGACTTTCTTAACATATTCGCCAGATATTGGCTTGCTGGCACGTGCTACCGTCCGCTCGATATTCATTCCCGAGGACAACGATTCCTCGAGGACCCGGCGAGGACCTCGATCTGCGACCTGGATGAACTCTGCACCCTCCGAATTCGCCCGTTTTCATTTCCTCGACCAATCAGTCCCGCAGTATTAATAATCTCGAGGAAGATTAATCTCTTCGGGGACGAACTCCGTGAAGAGAAAGCAACATTAACCCTCTATTTGATTAAAATGTTATCAGTGCTTCTTTGAAGTTTCTCCTTTCACTCCTCTGGAGACACTAAGGGGTTGAGAAAATTATTCTCTGGTAAAACAAATTTTTTAAAAATATTTTCAGCACGAAAAACCACTAAGAATTTTCCAACAGACGTCTTATCACTAAGAATCCTATTAATAACTCTCTTTCAGTGAATAAAATATAAAAAATAATTTTTATATTACCTAAAATCGACCCACTTCGAATAAACTCACCCCTAATAACATAAATCTAACTATTCTGCTTGATATACTCATTTAAAACAGGCTGTCTCGGTTTGTACTGATCGTCTACAATAACTGAAGATCATATTGCTTAATAACAGTGACACCCACCCGTATGAACAATTAAAACAGCCAACAAAGGAATTATTTAGGCAGACCATCGCCATGCCAGGCTCCCTCGTCGATCCTGACGAGCACCTGACATCCTAAAAAGTGGGGTTGGCTCCTATTTTATGCGTGTCACCGCCCCCACAGTGTTTTCACGGGACGGCGAGCACCCCGGGATTTTAGCGGGGGTTGTTCGCGATGGGGAGGACACCTAACCGAGTTAAATGACGCTACATTAGCGTCCTCCGTCGATACGAGGGCTGTCCGAGTGTGAAATACCCTCAGGCTTATCAGGCTGCCGCAGAGCTTTCTTTCTTTTTTTTTTTATTAGCTTCCGCCATTGGCCCTCTCTCGACCGACCAACCCCCGGGGGGGGCAGAAAAGTAAATTCTCAGAGATATGGGAAGCCATACTTTCCGGGAGGACGCGTTTAATCGAGCTTGGAATGTAATGAGGAAAGCGATCGCGCTGCACTCACCCTTCAGCGAATTCGCGGCCGGTGAAAACGACTGCAAACATTTTTTGAAAATCTGTATGGCGATGCTGGTACCGTCGTTCTTTGGAAAAGTTAATTTTCACGCCTTGTGGTAACATTTTAGAGAAATGACGGAGCTTCCAACCGTCACTATTTTTTACTATTTTAGCTTTTGCTATTTTTATTCCAGCTCTTACACCCTTGTCTCAATTTTATCTCCATGTCGATTTCGTTTATTTTCCCCGTCGGCGAGGAAGTTAGCAGAAACGAAGTATGAATAACACAGCTCCTCCGTCGCAACGAGGCTGATCAATGAACGAGCAGCGAGAGCCAGATGTATCGTTCTCCTCGCGGCTTTCCCCGAAGATTCTTTACGCTTCTGCAGAAACCCGATAGCCGCGTCAGCCATTAAGCCAGAACCGTGAAAGGAAAGAGGCCGAGGGGTGAGAGGGACCGCGGTAACAATGGGCGCAGACGATCTCTCCTGCGTTCACGAAGGAAAAGGGTGGCGGAAACGATGGAAGAAAAAATATCTCGACTTGTTCTCTATGGAGCATGCTCTGGAAGAAATCCACGCAAGCTGGCACCTCGGAAACCTTGACACTTATCTCTCGTTTTGTGTTGAACCTCACCCCGAAAGCCTAGATCACTATCCAGTCGAATGAAGTAATCATTAGACTGCAGATCCTTAAGCAAAATAATCATTTTCCTACGTCCAGTACCGCTACTACGGGCGAGCAACGAGTGACGCCGCGGTTGCGTCATCGGTCTCCAACGCGTTAACAAGTTTGAAAATTGTTTTCAGAAGCGTCAGTATTAATTAGTATCGAGAAAGAGAGGTGTCTACAGCGTCCTCTGCGGTCTTAGTCGACTGCGAACCGCAGATTCGGTCCATTGTACTCCTGAATGTTCCACGAAATAATAATATAGAAACTCGTAAGGGTATTTCTAGTTCGACAGCGTTGAATTTATTAATTGGAACGCTCGGAAATTTGTATTTCGCATGGAGGAATAATAATGATTATTCCTAGGGGAATCATAATAAGGGAAGCTTCGGAACAGAGTCTTCGAGAAGGAATAACTCGGAGGACAGCGAGCAGCAGCGTCTTCCACATTATTGAGCAGTGTCAAAATTGCATTCTCCAAGGATGGAACCGAGTAACCGAAACTTTGGAAATCGCCAGGAAATGCTGACTTTTCGCACAAGGATATTTTCGGAGGGGATGCGAAGGTAGATCGGGTAGAATTGAATCCGGCCGTGATATTTCTACGTAATTAGCCTATTCGAAAGTTTCGCTATCGAATGGTGGTAGAGAGGAGAGAGAGGGAGGGAGAGAGGGAGAGAGAGCTCTTGGCAGAGGCGTTCCTCGGAGGATGAGCGGGTCGTTTCGAGGGAAGAAACGGTCGACGAGGCGATCTCGGCGCTATGTAATTGTCATTTCGCGGAGAAACGGAGCCCCGCGTCTAGACGACGGTAATTGTGGCAAAAGGACAAAGGACGACGCGGCCAGGTAAACGGCGTCGTTACGTGCTCGCCCCGTGATATGGAGTTGTGCGCCGGGGAATGGCCCTCCTCGTCCAGCAACTGGCCCTCCAAGGGAGTAATTAAATCTATTATCGGGCTCCGCCTCGATCGTCCTGCTCTACCCGCTCGAATTCATCGTTAGCTCGACTTCTGTCCGCTAGATTTCCTACCTCTGAATTCGTATCTACGAAAAATCACCATGCAGCCGAGTCAAAAATATTTTTCGAACGCAAACCAGGGTGCTCGGATTGTTTTCTCTTGCGATCATTTTATTCGCCTTCGTTGCCTGATGGAAAGACGATTTAACATTGCAAACCTTTCCAGGCAAGCAACAAGCCAATACTATTTTAAACAAGACTATTTGTTCTCGTAAGGGTCGCAGCAAGGTGGAGATAAAATAGAACAGCCTATTGAACTCCGAAGTATTTATATCACTATATTTCTGGTGTTCCAGAGGGTGTGTTATTATTGCAACATCGATTGCTTTTTAAAAATAGTAAAATCTCGACCAATAAAAATAATTTCCAGAAGAATCAATAAACTTTCTAGAGTTTAATATAACCTGGTATTTTCTTTAGAAGAGTGAAGAAGAGGAAAAATTTGGAAATAGGTGAATATAGGACGAGGAGTGAAGCTCCCCAAGAATGCGTGAAACGATTGTCATCACGGTAGTCGACGTTAGGGTAGCGAGGATAAAAAAGTCCGACTACTCATCAGCCTGTTGCGGGACCACCCTCTTCGAAAACCGGTATGAACTGGTGTATAAAAAATCCGGAGGGTTGCACCCCTGTATCGCGACGTTTCGTAGATGCCAGATAACTGGTCGCTAATTGATTATAATAACTGATCAGGAAGCGGAGCCGGAAATGGCCAGGGGGTTGAAAACGAAATCCTTTCGCGTGGGGGTTGACGTGTGAACGTTTACCATAAATTAACAGCAAACTGATCTCTTTATAGATTGTTCAACAATTATTTCTGTCAATCTCTTGCGAATTAAATTAGGTACAAATCGACTCTTGTTGCTGACCCTCTTTGACCGACTTTTCCAAGTCTGAGAAAAAACTATATAACACGAAGAGTGCTTGAAAAATATATAATGAGGGTTTAAACATTATAAAGATTGATAATCCACTCATAAATCTCTTTCGATTCCACGGCGCAGACGTTGCGCCTGCGGCTTCTAGGAACGACTAAAAAATGACGCCACGGCTGCGTCATCGGCCTCCAATGCGTCAACAGATTTGAGAAATTTTTTTAAAAGCACCGATCGAGTCTAATATCAAAGAGGAGACATGTCTGCAGCGTCCTCCGCGGTCTCAATTGACTGCAAGTTACAAATTCCTTGAACATTTCATGAAAAAACGTCACAAAACATTTTAAGGGTCATTTTAAGGGGAGTTTGACAGCGTAAGAATAATGTCAGTTTCCTCGAGACAGCGGAATTACCTTCGGTTCTTCTATTCATCGTTTACCGGGCGAATAAAGTTTCATTTTCCTGCAAGGCCGGGGAAAACCGCCGCAGCGAACGGAAAGGAAATTGTGGGAGAGGGAAACGAGCGGAACAAGAATAAAAGAGAGAGAGAGAGAGTAAGAGAGAAAGAGAGGAAGAGAGAGGAGAAGAGAGAGGGCGGGAACACGGGACACGCGGTACCGACAGCGGGGGCGTTCGACAATTTATCGTCTTCATTTGGCCACGTCCATATTTATTGCGTCGTTACGAACAATATGGCGCCTATTAAGCGAAATACGGGCCCCACCGTGGACCGTGGAATCGAATTAATACCGGGCTTGCGGCGCAGCCGCAGCCGCGGTCGCCGCCGCCGTGTCCGATAATAAGCTTAATAAATATTGATTGTTTAATTAATGGATAATCGTCGCGTGGGACACCGTGCACTATCGGCAGTCCGTCGGACCGCCCACGCTCCGCTGCGCACGAATTTATTAGCGACGACCGGAGGGCCAGCTCTCCGCACGTTTTAGCGTGGAACTCCCTTTCGGCCCTTTTAATTGACTGCCGGAACCAGCCCTTTCGCGTGGGTGGCTCTGTTCTTTCTTTCGAGCGAACAATCGCCGTAAATCTTACCCTACCGAGACGATTCCTAGCTCTAGAAGAACCTACGAGTGGCCTTGGAACTTTTGATTTCCAGGAATTCTACCGACACCTGCCCCAATTTCCTCCTAGGTGGTTCAAGGTCAGCAGGAAACGCAAAAGCGAAGCTAGAAAAATTTCTATTCAAACTCTCGGCTGCAGATATTAACAATTTCTGGTCCCAGGACAATTCAAGCCTCAGAAAATTTAATTTCGAGAATTCCAGAGACAATTGTTGAACATTTCTTTCGCTTCGGAAGAAAAGTACTTCATTTTCCAAACAGTTCCACAGACTGCAATGATCGAGTGCAAGCTCGAAGCCATTTTGAAAATGAAATAAAACTCGAGGCCTCGAAACCACCTGTATCCGTTCCGCGTTGATTTTTCACCGCGGTTCTCTGGGCTGGCTCGATCATCGATTTCCCGGCGAGGTTATCGCGCGTGGGGATCCAGAGCTGCGATCGAGGATCTAAACAAGAGCGAGCCCCGGCCGTCGACGGGCTAATTATAGGTTCCCGAAGCAATTGGAGGCAGTGTCGGCATAGAAGAACGTCGAAAAACGTTCGCATTCTGTGGGAACGAGCGGCCCATTAATGGAATCACCAATTGCAGACTTATTGGTTTAATTGCTAATTGCTAGTCCCCCACTCTCGACGCGGTGCGCCGCGAAACGAGCGGAACAATGGCGCCGACACCCACCCGACGGGTGCCATTTTCCTAAACCGAGCCTCCTTTCAATTCTTCCTAATCAATATCGATCCCACAAACCCTCCTCGAAACGGAGAACAGGGGAAATTAATCTAAACCTCCACGTAAATTATTATTTCTCTCTTTTGGGGTGACTGAATTTTTCTCGGGGCCATTTACCGAAAAATGTAACCTGCATTACCATTTGTCTTCTAGCTTCTGAAAATTTTTATTTGGCTTCATTCCGCACGTGTGTAGTTAGCTTATTACTTGGAGAATTTACTGGGAAAATGATTTTTACGAAAATGGTAACTGTTTCACTTAGTTCGAGAGGGATCTTTTAATAACTAAACAAAGACTATGCAAACCTATGGTCTTGCCTGTAAGCGAAGCTGCGAAAGGACCTTTTCTCAGCACGCAGTTAAAATTTCCAGTCGATTGGTCCACTTTTTTATGGTTTTGAAAATAATTCCAGAAAACCGTGTCCCTAATCCGCATCTCGACTGTTTGAAAAATTCTATCTGAACAACTGCTGAAGATTTCGGCCTGAAATTTTAGAGATAGAATTTTCGAATGTCCCACCACAGATCAGGACGGAAGAAGATTGAATTTTTGATTTTGGCGGATCGCGGTCGCCGTTAATCGCTCTTTTAATCGACCCCCGCTCGATCTCGTCCCGCGTCTTCCCTTTCTTCGGACGCGGCGGGGGTGGGGCGAGACAAGAAATAGGAACGGAAGTCGTCCCCGAGGCCCCGTGAGAAATATGTCGAAGAAAGAAAACGTCTTCGAGGCTAGTTGGTCCGTTCCCCTCGTTCGCGAAGCGGCGCTTCTCCTTTTCTTCGGCCGTTTCTCCGGCTCTCGATCATTCCGAGAAACGGCCGCTATACTCGTTTTCATTTCCCCTTACGCGAGCAGCCGACGCTTAGGTGTCTTCCAGCCTCGCGTGCAGACTCCTGGGGACGATGCCTCTTCCTTCTCTCGTTCTTTTCTTCCTTCTTTCCGAGCCGAAGAACCCTAAGTTTGCATGGAAAAGCAACTAGCGAGATTCCACGGAACCCATTCTCCTCGGACTTTTCCGAGAAACCAGAGCAAATCGCTTTTCGATGATTGGCGGGAGGCTTCTGCAATTTCTGGACCGGGAACGCATCAACCCCTGGACCTAGAAGGTCCCTTCTGTCTGCTCGAATTTATGCTTGTTCCTCGGCCGAGTTCATTTCTCGTCGTCACGCTTCGATTTTAACTTGCCGATGCAGAGGACTTTCTTTTTCGACGAATCGCTGAACGATGCGAGCTTCAGAATTTTTTCGAACGAAACCGGAAAGCGTGTTGACTCGAAACTTTCTGGGTATGTTAGGCAAAGGTTGAGGAACGCAAAAGTATTTTTTTCGCCTCGCGGAAGCAGTTGATCGTGTCCAAAAAGTTATACGCAATCGTGTCTAGAAATGTGCTGATTCGAAGATCGATCTTCAACGGGAAGATTGAAGAGCATTCTCGCGTTCTGGCATTCCCGAGCCTAAATGCTTCTCGCAAATCGTCACCCCGCAATCAGCTCTCCCGTTCCACGTTTCCGAGAACCAAGATCCACCTGTTCGAGCGATCGGTAGGTAAAAAGGGGTTAGGTGAAACGGGAACGTTCGCGAGCCCGTTAACGAGCGCGTTTCCACCAGACGCAGCCTCACTTTGTTATTCGGATCGAGGGGTGACAACGAGGACTGGCTTTGAATCCCGACGAGCGGAATCGCCGAGGGATTCCATCGGTCCACGGCCCGGAGCAAATTCAAATTCCGTGGCGAGAGGCTTTCCCGGGGATTTTCCGATTTTTATCGGCGACGCAGCCCGCTGTCCCGTAAACGGAATATGCTGATTTCGCCCGAGTCCGCAGACTTCTTGCTCTTGTTCCGCTGAATTCCGCCTCGTTCCGCTCGTGCACGCTCCACGATTCTTCCCTGCTACCATTGCCGATTAGGCGAGGCGAATTGTTCCTCCAGGATTCTCTAAAATCGCTGAGGTATCGTAGAAACTCCCCGACACACTTTCAACAATTGAAACGTAAATTTTTGGAATTTTTTTAAACGGTGCCGACAAGCGCAGCGATTTTAAACTTTGTGGGTTCGTTTCTCAATCTTTGGAGAGTGCGCACGTATTTTTTCTATCCAAAAATACCGACTGTGCTTGAAGTTAGGCGAGCAGAACTATGTCTCTGTCGGCACAATCTGTGCCCAAACTTTGACAGTTAGTAAGCGGTGCGAATTTCCAAATTTTTTCAGACGGAACTGATTAGTCTATTAATTTGAAACTTTCTAGGAGCATTTGTCAATCTTCAGAGAGTGTGCACATATTTTTTCTATTAAAAAATAACGACTGTGGCCAAAGTTATGCGTGTGCAATTATGTCCCTATCAGCACAATCTGTGCCGAAACTTTGACAATCGCTAAGCGTTCCAAATTTTGAGAAAGGAACGGACAAGTGCATCAATTTGAAACTTCCAGGGAGCATTTGTCAATCTTCAGAGAGTGTAAAAATATTTTTTCTATTAAAAAATATCGCCTGTGCCCAAAGTTATGCGAGCGCCAGCATTCCCACTACCATCGCAACAAATCAGCAAGTTTCCTGACTGCAGCTTTCTAAAATGGGAATTCGCACAAAAATCCTGAATCGAACTCGAGTTCGAGAAACTGTGGAGATCCACAGTACCGGTTCTCTCGGCGTTTCCACGTGTACCGGTCAAAAATAAAATAAATCTCGAAGCGAAGGGTTGAAGACCTTTTCCGGTGACTGGATCGTGATCGAGGTGGCAAGATCGCGAACGACGGCAATCGGAGGCAGATTAGCAGTCGCAGGGTTCGCCGATTCGATGGAAAACGCGACGGGATCGTCGTTTGAGCTTAACGGGAACCGAACGATACGCGGTAAGGCTTTTTGCGACGAAAGCGACCGGCTTTTCCATGGAACGGCGCTACAAGAACCGGACGCTCTGGATTGTCGGGGCGTGAATGGAAGTCTGGAGGGTCTGGAAGCCGTTTCGGCATTGAATAGCGGTTTTCCACGGTCGCGGCGCGGGTCCTCGCGAGGAGACATTTGAATAACAAAATCACCAGGAAGACGTATTATCGTCCGTGGCCGTGCGACCGTGGCGACTTCGTGCCAGTTTATCGCGGCGATCGTTTGCATTCCAAGCGAAACCGATACCTGTTTCCCGGCCGCATCCTCGCCGTTCAGTCCTCGTCGATTCCGAATCGATTTTCCCCGAGGATCGTCCCGACGAGCACAACAATTCGAGGAAACGATACTGCGAACCACGCGCCGCCATTTGCAAATTTTCCTTGCTTCCGCGACCAATTCCCAGCCATGGAATTTATGAATAAACAGACTCTTCAACACTTTGACTGCCAAAAATTCTATAAAATCAAAGTAAGTTATTTAATGAAATGAAAATTGTGAAAAATTGAATGTATGATATTCAGTAGTCCTCCAACTTACTTGCATTTTACAGATCCGAATTACATTTCGTACAATGAATATATTAACGTACATATTCACGTATGGGTGACATGGCAGTCAACGTGTTAATAGATTAACTATTTTTTAATTCAATTTGAAGAATTAATTGGTCAGAAATCTTGGAGATTCTCCTAGAATTGCACTCTGATCTGAATTGCTACAGTAGAAATTGATCCAAACACAAAAAGGAACGGAATACAATTAAAAAATGGATCCACTTCTTCTCCTCCTAAGCTATTGTATTTTAGAATTGCTAAAACAGTCTGAAAAACATAAAACTAGGCTGATAGACTAGACTTTTGCCAGAAGAGAATTTTCAGCGCTCGATTCCTCAACACCTGGACGAACTCGAACGGGCCCGGACCATGCCCGGAAACAATAGTGACGCCGTCCAAGGGATAAGGATCGACAGGTGAACACGGAAAGCAGAGAATCGATTCTCGAGTTATTATAGAAGAAATTCTCGATTATCGCGACTCGTTATTAAGAGACGCTGCACCGACGCAGAAGAAGACGAAAAAGAAGGAGAAGAAGAGGGGGGAAAAAAAGGATCAGGAACGGGACAAAGAACGAAGAAAATATCGTCGTGGAGTTTACATTACAAAGTATGATGAGGGACTTGGCCGTTCTCCGTTCGAGTGATCTCCATGAAGCCCCGCGTTAAAAGAATCTCTGGTCTGACCATATCGGTCGAACAGGTGTGCCTGTACGACGCAGGAATAAACGATTAGCGGTGTCTCGATTAGCATCCGCGGATCATATCGATCGCGGCTGCTTGCATTCCGAATCATAGCTCGCGTTCCCTGGTCGTCGGATTTCGCAACCGCGACCGACCCGACAAACAAACGCGTCGACGACTCTCGGCGGGCATAACCGGAACGTCAGAGTCCGGTAATTAACCACCGTGTTTAATTATCGGCAATTCGTTAGCCGCGGCGACAGCCGACGACAGCGTCCCACGCTCGTGTCTCGAAACGCTGAAGCTGTTAGGGTGCTGTTCCCGGAGCCGTGCGCGTCGAGAATCTGTGATTTTAATCAACGGGCTGGGAAAGTTGTGCGGTACGATCCGGTTCGATTTAAATTAATATTGCCGGGGATTTTGACATGACTATAGTTGACGTTTCCGCTTTTTCCTCCTGCTGCAATTAGAGCAGCTATTCCCTTTCCAGTCGAAGCTGTTTTCTCATCAGGGTTAAAACATTTTATCGCGTTCTCCAATATTAACCCTTGGCACTAGAATGGCGACTACAAGGTGCTGATAAAAATTGCTGTATCGTAATTCAAAATATACCTTATTTAATTTGTATTTAACATAATTGAACGATTTACGTACGTACGTATAAAGTGAAAAAGAAAATACATATAAGGGTGTTAGAAATAAATTCACTCAGTTGCTTCCTGGGCGCCATCTTGTCTGTTCTATTCCGCATGTATTAGTCTTCTCTATTTAACCAGCTACACGTGTATATGTACAGAATAAGTAAAGGCGTGTATTATATAAAATAATTTTAAGAGGTTTAATAAGACAAACAAAAGATCCTTCGTGAGCAAGAAAATCTAACAAAGGGAAATATTCTAAAACGCTCTAAAACAATGTTCTAAATGTTCTAAAACATCTTCGAGTGCAAAGGGTCAATATCACCCTAGATTTTTCATATTCCACGATTTCCACCCTTCGAGAAGTTCCATCCTCCCACTCCGAGGACTGATAAAAGTTTAAAAATCCGTTGGCGTCTGTACCGTGATCCCAAGCAAGATGTTGCGCGATCATCGGTTGCTGGAAAGAGTGTTAAAAATCGCGAGGAAGGACAGGTTGCCAGAGATTCGGCTCACCCTCGATTTTCCACCCTTTCACTTTCCCCGGTGAAGGTCCCGGGCACCTGCCGTCTCACGAAATACGTACCTGCGGTACCACTCTGCTTCATCGTGGAAGTCGGCCTCGCCAGGCCAGGCGCGGAGTGGTCTCGAGTAAAAGGGTGAAAGAGAGAGAGAGGGAGAGAGAGAGAGAGAGAGAGAGAGAAAGAGAGAGAGTGAGAGCCCTGCTAGGCCGAAGGACGGAGAAAGAGGGACCAGAAATGGAGCGGGTGGCGCTAGGCGATCGGAAGTGTGTCAAATTACAGAGGTCCGTGATATTAATGACTCCTAATGACATGCCCCCACCCCCCTCGGTCCCGGTCCACCACCTCCCTCCTCTGGTCGCTCCCCACCAATCCGCGGGCCCGATTTTTCTCCTACCGACAGAAACCGGCGGCTCGCCGGGACCCGATTCACGGAATCGGCATTAAAGATACAATTACTAATTGACGGAGGCTAATGGCAATAAGACAAACAATGGGGCTAAATGCTATAAAGTAAAACACAGGTCGGGGCCATGAGACACCCCCTCTCCTCCCCCTTTCCTCCCCCGCTGGAGGAGATCGTTCGCTGCTTCTCGGTTTCGCCCCCTTTCGTCTTTTGCGGTCGTAGAGGAGGGAGCACTCTCTCCCTCTCCTCTCCTCTCTCTCTCTCTCTCGACTCTTAGTTACGACCGGTTCAGGATTTCCGAGAGTCCGGTCCAAGCGCCGATTTTTTGCGATTGTTCCCTCTCGCGAGCTTTGTTAGCATCCGAGAGACCCTCTCGATGTTTATTTTGCAATCGGGGGACCACGCTTTTGATGCGGTCCCGATCGACGACCAAGGTCGAACACGCTAACAATGAGAACGGAACACTGTGTCCGCCGCTACCCTTGGGCTAGACCGTGGCTGGGTCGCCGGAGACCCGTCCGCTGCCCTCTCTCACTCTCCTGTCAGCGATAGTCTGCGATCGTAGGGTTGTTCTCTGATTTCTGACCCTTGCAGTCTTCAGATTTCGATTTTATTAAATTTTTCAAACCGAAATAAAATTGTATTTTGTCGCCAATTTAGAGTCTGCGATCGTAGGGTTGTTCTCTGATTTCTGACCCTCGCACTGTAACCTCCAGTCAGGCTCCAGATTTCGATTTTTATTAAATTTTTCAAACCGAAATCAAATTGTATTTTGTCGCCAATTTAGAGTCTGCAATAGTGTTCTCTGATTTCTGACCCTTGCACTATAACCTCCAGTCAGTCTTCAGATTTCGATTTTTATAAATAAAATTGTATTTTGTCGCCAATTTAGAGTCTGCAATAGTGTTCTCTGATTTCTGACCCTTGCACTATAACCTCCATTCAGTCTCCAGATTTCGATTTTTATAAATAAAATTGTAGTTTGTCGCCAATTTACGTTGGAGACCAACGAGGAGTACGATGAATATAAGCTTCCTTCGCCTTTTGAGAAACTAGGCACGTCTAAGAAATTCTGATCATAGTAACAGTACTGTGTGTAAAGTGCAGGAGGACCTCGCTCGAAGCACGAAACGACCGTTCCGAATGCGCACGAGTCCTGCGGCGATCGTGAAAAATATCTCGAGGGTCTTCTCACGCGTGCGTCGGATAATTTAGGCTCGCGTGAGAACCGTCCACCCTCTCCGCGTCCCTTGCCCGCGAGAGGCGATTCTGCTGACGATTCGCGTCGTCTAGAAAACGGCTGTCACGTGTCGTCGAGGACGGTAATGACGGAGACGCCGGACATATTAACGAGCGGATCAGCGGCGCGTTTCAGTCCCGTCTCGCTGTGTACGCTGCGACATGCTACCCGTGGATCGTGACTTTGTGAAAAACCCGGGGCGGCGAACGGGGGGTAGTCGTCTTCCAAGTCCTCGAACTCGATTACCAACCCCTGATAGAAAATACAAAATACAGATTCGACATTCTCTGCGACACGTTCACAAATTAGACGAATTTCGAGACCGGATTTGGATTCAGCATGTCAGAATCTATTAGAAACCCTGTACAGCAGGTTCAAGAAAAAATTTAATCAGGAGTTGCAGTGGATAAATTGGAATTTTGTTGGGAGAGATTAATGTTAATTTGGGTAAATATTTTTGAGGGGCAAGACTGGTTGGAATTATTTTTGTCGTATTTTTGTCGTATTTTTGCTAGATTTTGTAAGGTTTTAGATTTAATTTGGAATCGGTTTTATAGCGCTATGCTAATTCAGTGGAAAGTTCTACCAAAATGGCTGCCACCGTGCGACCCCGGACGAAAAATCATGGCGGCGCGAGTGGGGCAAGGCCGGTGGATAATGCCCGAAGTTAAAAGGCCGGTTATACACCGCGAAAGAATCCGCCGAGGCAAATGACAAACCGCCGAGCAGAGCCAAGATGGTGGGCGGTGCTCGCCAAGTGTAATTGGTTTTATGACATATTTTACGTGGAAACGGATTGGCCGAGGAGGGGACAAAACGCTGCAGGATGCGGCGACCATGCTCTCCCCCTTTGTGCATTTCGCGAACAAATATTTCCGAACCCGAACAATCCGTCAACACAAATTTTTCTTTACTCTATTTTTTAATCCCTTGCACTTCGATCCATTCACAATACGATCCAATCAATACCATCATTATTTCTTAATTTTATAGAGCAGTAATTTACATAGAAATTTAACACTTTGTCGCTCGAAAAGTCGGTCGCTTTCAAACTCTTTGTTCTTAATTAATTTCCAGTCACTGCGGCTTGTTATTAACATGATTAGAACCATTTGAAAGAGTATACGATTCTCTATTAAAACAATCAATTTTGAAGTGATACTCTAGCTACCCTGAACGCTTAGGATTTTTGTATACAATATTAACGTTTAAAAATGACTAAATGTGAATTCTCCAGCACTGTTAACAATATTATCTTTATATCAATATATTCCCTATACCGTGGCAGTAACAATTTAATTTCCCACCGCGTGTTTACAGGAATCAAACTGCGTTTATCCCTCCATTCTCCTAATTTTTGGCTATTGTATTAACCGAACAAGGAAGGAACAAAGCAAGAAACAGCTGCGTTTAAACAATGTCCGTAGAGCAACGTCGGCCATAATTGACTTCGCTGATATTCGCGGGCTCCGCGAAAACGGGCGAGAGCGTCACGACGACGGCGGCGGCCATTAAAAATTTTTTCGCGGACGCCTAACGACTCGGCGCCCAACTTTTCATTTCTCCCATGGGAAAAAACTGCCTTGGAGAGCAGGACAAGGTTTCCGCCTAGGTGGCCGATTAATAAAATCCCCGTCTCGGCTTCTTTGCCGTCTGAAAATTTCTCAATCGGTCCTCTCCTTTCCGGACGATTTTCTGCGGCGTGGCCGGCCCCGCGACATAGGCTCATCGTTGCAATTAAACGACGCCCGGACCCGTCGTCGTCGTCGTCGTCGTCGTCCCCGGCAAAAAGGAGAAGAAATAACGACGCGGATTTATAATGCCGATACCTCGGCTTTCGCTCAGTCCGCCGTGTCGTATTATTCCTTCGCGAAATTTATGTTCCTGCCAGCGGCTAAGGTTAAGCCCTTTCCGTACGTTAATCGGGGAAAAGAGACGTCGCAGAGAGATACGAAACGACAGAGAGAGTGTGAGAGAGAGAGATGGAAAAATATTTAAGGAGAAAGATAAATACAGATAAGCAAAAATTCAGAGAAATATAAAGAGGGTGGTAGAGATGAATTGAGATCCAAAGGGAGAAAGAAATGTAAAGAGATGGGGGCTGACTGGTAAAGAGTGACAGAGGGAGAGGCAGAGAGAGAGAGGGAGAGAGAGATATGTAGAGAGAGAGAGAGATTTAAAAATATTTAAAGAGAGAGACAAATAAAGATGAGCAAAATTTCAAAGAAATATTAAGAGGGTGTTAAAGATGAATTGAGATCCAAAGAGAGAAAGAAATGTAAAGAGATGGAAGCTGACCGGTAAAGAGTGATAGAGAGCAGGGGAAAAGAGAGAGAAGGAGAGAGAGATTTAAAAATATTTAAAGAGAGAGACAAATAAAGATGAGCAAAATTTCAAAGAAATATGAAGAGGGTGTTAGAGATGAATTGAGATCCAAAGGGAGAAAGAAATGTAAAGAGATGGGGGCTGACTGGTAAAGAGTGATACAGGGAGAGGGGAAGAGAGACAGAGAGAGAGAGAGAGAGAGAGAGAGATTGAAAAATATTTAAAGAGAGAGAGATAACTACAGATGAGCAAAAATTCAAAGAAATAGAGAGAAAGAGAGATAGAGATGAATTGAGATCCAAAGGGAGGAAGAAACGTAAAGAGACGGAGGCTGACCGGTAAAGAGTGATAGAGGGAGAGAGGGAGAAAGAGAGAGGGAGAGAGAGAGAGAGGGAGAGAGGAAGAGAGAAGCGAACGACAGACGGACGATGAAACTCTGTGCAAACTCACCTTGTATGGATTCCGGCGAGGCTGGCTCCTTATCGATTCGGCCGAGCGCGTCGCTGGCTGCAACAAAAAGTGCAACGGTGCCTCGTTAGTGACGTCGCGTTATAAAACCCGAGCCGGGAAACTCGGCCTTTTTCTCGTAAAAATGATAGACGCGAGCCCAAAAAGAAATTTCAAGCCCGGCCTCGGCGAGACGCCGCCGCCGCCGCCGCGCGACTTATCTCGACCGTGTCTGACAGTATAATGATGGACTGCCCCGGACAGACACTTCCCCGACACCGAACCGGGCCCCCCTTAATCTACTTCGCGACCATGAGGGCCCGGGGATTCATTACCGATTTTTGTCGAACTTATTACAGAGTACTTGTTGCCAACGAAATAAAAATATCGAATCGACGTTCTTGTACCGGCTGATGGATCGGGGGTGGAAACTACCCTTCGGGGTGGGATCCTTAGTAATTGCGCCGGGGGATCTCGACCTTGTCGAGTACTTGACCTTGTCGATTGTACTGGAAACTGCGATTGTGCGAGGAGATTACTAAACGAGTTCTACTGTTTAATGATCGTAGGGGCGGAACAAATATGACGGAAACGTCGGCCTTGAAAATTTTTGTTTTGGAAGAACCATGGGGCCCCATAGCTCTTATACACCACTAGACTAACCTTTCTAAAGTACATAATCTTTATAAAGTATAATAAAAATAAAAAATAAAGTGGATAGATAATAGAAATGGAGCTAAATAGAAATTTCTTTTAATCATTCCACTAAGCTGAAACAAATACACCGTGATCCCTAAATCTTCTACGATCACAGCTTAAAACTTGACATAAACCATTTCAGTCATAAGTGCATAAAATACTCTATGAATCACTATGGTTTCATAAAAGTGGAAGACCTGCCCAAGCAAGCACAAAATATTAATTTCCACGACAGCTGGTTCCAAACTTTTAATACCAGAGAAACATTCATTTGGCAAAACATATAATAAACGTTCCGCCGAGAAAATTAATGAACCTAGGTCCTACGATTCCCGAGGGACATCTCGAGTCCAATTCCTCGAGTCTCAGGCAGCCCCCATAATTTCCAGAAACCCACATGCAGCCTGATTAAACCGAGGGGAGACGGCGTGACACCCCGAGCCGTTATCAATCAGACCGAATTATGCTAAAATTCTAGCAATCGTGGCGACACATGGCGGGTCACTGACCCTTCCCGTCCATCCGTCGCGGTTCCCAGGGACTGGGGGTGTGTGTGTGTGTGCGGCAACTAGTATCCTCGATATTCAAATAATCTATCCGGAGACCCTTTGCTGGAAAGAAGATGGTGGTAATTCGGTCCTGGAATGACCACTATACGTCACAGGGTGGCCAGTGGGGTTCAAGACTGTTCGAGGGCGGCCACCTACTACCCCCCGGGGGGTCGCAACTCACCCCTGGAACGACTGTATTCAGATAATCCCACCTTTCCTTTCCCTTTGCTCCCGGTTCCCTCGGACACGGACGACGACATTTCAATACCGGATAACACGGCCCGCAAATACCAGCGGATATACCCGAGAACCCGTGGAAAAATATCCGAGGCTCTAACGATGACGTATCGGGGCCGCGGGGGATGACGGACAACCTGATTTTTACGACGATCACTCCAGACGTCGGATTCTGTTTTATTCGTTACGGAATTTACGGATCCCTCACAATTTAACGTGCCGCAAAAATTATTCAACCATTTCGGTCACAATTTAACGTGGCGCAAAAATTATTCAACAATTTCGGTCACAATTTAACTTTGCGTAAAAATTATTGAACAATTTTTTCGTGCCAAAAGTCACCATAGATACCAACACTGAAGCTCCCTCTTTGCAGCAAACCTCTGATTCTTTTTTAACGGATTTAGGAAAAGTTGAGAGCTCAATAAATCGACTAGGAAAAATCGTAGACCAAATTATCCGCCCTCGTTGCAAAGCGAAAGCTCCAATCTTTAAATCTGCGGTAGTTTCACTCCACCAAAAAATTTAACAATATTTTTAGAGGCGTTCCAATCCACAGTATTTTCGAGACAAACGGTGTCTTCGAGTTAGAGACTGTCTTCACTGTTGCAAGCTCAATAAATCAACTAGGAAAAATCGTAGGTCAAATTTTCCGCAATTTTTTCAAAGCGAAAGCTCCAATCTTTAAATCTGCGGTGGTTTCACTCCACCAAAAAATTTTACAATATTTTTATAGACGTTCCAATCCACACTATTTTCGAGACAAACGGTGTCTTCGAGTTAGAGACTGTCTTCACTGTTGAAAGCTCAATAAATCGACTAGGAAAAATCATAGACCAAATTATCCGCCCTCGTTGCAAAGCGAAAGCTCCAATCTTTAAATCTGCGGTGGTTTCACTGCACCAAAAAATTTAACAATACTTTTAGAGGCGTTTCAATCTGCGTTTCGATTTTCGAAGCGAAGGGTGTCTTCGGGTCTGAAATTATCTTCACCATCGCAGTCGCTGTGTCACGCAAAGACGTCTGCCGAGAAAATGAAGCAGAGGATTCGAGCTTTGAGACGAGACCGGAAGCGTTGTAAGATTTTGTTCAACAAAACTGTGACAGTATAAAATCGGAGATTCCGTGCGGCGCAGCTTCGGGGAGCCGCAGAATTTGTTTGAGCAACATTGAGCAATCCGTGGCGCAGAAAGAGAGGTCTAAATGGGTTCTCAAGAGCACACGGCCATAGCGAGAGCGCTTCCCATGATCGGCGCGGAGATGCACGCTCGGCGTGCGCTCGCCCGAAATGGTAAACGCCGGGCTCTAACGATTGTTCCGCGGCTCTGAAAAGCGAACAATGCGGGGATCCTTGATGCGCTCGTTTTCATTATTAAACGAAGGACTGCCGCTCGAGGAAACTGGCACACGCTTACATTAAATATGAACAGAACAGAACCGACCTCGTCCGCGCGTATCCGCTCGCGGATCGACTTTTTCCACGGCGCATTAGTCAGAAGCGCAATAACGCCCCCGGGCCGGTATTCGTCTCTGGAAAAACGCAGTAAAGAAGAAAG
Organism: Halictus ligatus; assembly: GCA_028454255.1. Lineage (NCBI taxonomy): Eukaryota > Metazoa > Arthropoda > Insecta > Hymenoptera > Halictidae > Halictus > Halictus ligatus. The sequence goes on along the minus strand of CM052142.1, from coordinate 9,495,373 downwards.
AAAGAAAAGAAAAAAAGAAGCGGAGGGATAGAAGGCGGTCGATTAAAAACCTCCGATCCATAAATACCGGGATCGTAAATCCTCTTCTCGTTCCGTTCGTCGGCGTGTCGTCCGAATGATAATTCTCGACGGGAGATAGACAGAAGAAAAATCGCCTCTCGAAGTTAACCTGGAAATGTTTTTCTCGAAACGCGTATTAACCTCGCGATTAATCGACCACGCTCCACGGGATCCGGACAGGCGGCGATCGATTTTAAAGTCGAACTCGAATAAATACGACGGCCCTCGGCGGCTGTCGAGAGCCTCTCGAGGATCGTAAAGTTGTTACCGGCCTCTCCCGTATTCACCGTGTCCTCGCGAAAACTCCCCTAAACACCTTGGCCCGATCCCAGCCTGCCGGAAAATCGGCCGCCGATGCTTAAAAACCGGAACGACACTCGGCCTCCATTTTCACTTTCGTTTCGAGCGAGGGAGACGCGACTCCAACTCCGGACGATTTTGCAATTATTCTTGCAAATTGCGTTCAATTTTTGAAGTCAGATTTCATAGAATCCCCGAGGATTTAACGTGTCCATCATAAAATCGAACAGATGCGAAACAGTGGAAGAATTAAAAGAATTTGGAGACGTGGCTAAACTTTGCTTCGGGAAAAGTTTTTCACTCTTTTTAATGGAGCTCCTTAGATTCTGGCGAGAAAATTCGGAAAATCCAAGTTTTAATCCCAGGAGATCGAATGTTATGAAGCTATGAATACGTGAAATTTGCGAAAAATTATATTTTCTTTCTAGAGCGGAATGATTGGACGAGGGGCCGCGTTTTTATTTAACGGAAATGCTTCACAATCGCCTTGGAAAATTTTCGCACGAGGGTACGAGTTACTTATTGAGGCTGGTGCACTTTCATCGTAGCGTGGCCGATGCACGGCAAGCACAGTGTCCGTCCTCACCTGTCCGTAACGCTGACAAGTATCTGCACAGGTGTCCTGTGCGCATAACCGAGCGAGCGTAGGATACGTGTCCGATGGGCTGACCTTTATGAATACTAAGGGAGAAGGGGTTGCACGCGATTCCGGCCTGTCAGAAGGCGGTCGTGCCGAATTAATAAGTGACTGGTTAAGCCGACTGCGCGCGCCGGAACTCCGAGGAACCGATACCTGTCCTACCTGTCCTCAACACGGGAATATCAATGTCCCGAACGAAACGTCCGTTTTCCCCGGACTCTGTTGACGGAGGATCGATGCCAGTTACCGTTGCAAAACTATCATTTATTAACGCGCTCGTTGTCCAACCGGCCGACATAATCATTCGACGGACCCGCAGCTGTTTGCTCGACGTTCCCCTGCAGAAAATTTTCTCTTTTCTATTCGGCAATCGTGTAAAAATTGTCAGCCTGCCTGGAAGTCTTCGAATTTTTGGTCTTCAGGCAAAATAAAAATATTTGATTACAGGAGAGTGGAGTCCCAGAAAAATTGATTTGTTCTCGTATTCATCTCCGGAGGTTGTACATAATGCGATATCAGATACATCCTTCGAGTTTCACTCGATTTCAGACAAAGGAGAAGACAAAAGAACGCCATAAATCGTTGACCTCGAGAGAGAGAGAGAGAGAGATCTCGCAATTTTTTTCCAAACGAGAAGTCAGGTGTTGATGAATCACAGAGCGCAACGAGTCAATGAAGAATTTCTTCCGGGAGAAAAAATATGTATTGGTCTTTCATACGAAGCTTAACTTAGGCCTGCAATTCATTTCAAGCATTCTTTTAGCGGTCCTTGTAGGGGCATAAGCTAACCCTTATTTAGCTTCATTTAATATTTATTTAGCGGCAACTTTGATTCTATTACCTTCCCGGTAGAAATGTTTAAGAATTGCCACGGAGCCATATTTTAAAAATTTTCAATATTGGCTCGATTAAAGAAGTGTAAAAAATAAGTTTTAATATTTTCTCTGCATTTCCGACCGGTTGCAATTTCTCCAGAATTTCTTTTCCAGGTCATGCAGTAAACTAATTGTTCCCAGAAAAGATACAAATCGTATGGTCCAAAATTAAAAAGTTATCGTTTCACAAGAGGTATTTATGTTAACACTTTATCTATCGGAAACCTATTAATAGGCTGCTCAATAATTGTGAAGTTCCCAATGTCAGCTTAAAAATCTTCTTTTACACAATAATCCCGAAGGAGATTATTACATTTTTTTATTCAGGCTGAGTTGTTGCTGTTGCTGTTAACGTTAAAGGATTCTTTTAAAATATCCTCAGCCGTGTCGTACTTTCAACAATTATGGAATAATCACCGGTAGATAGTGTGTTAATTTATTTATCTGAGAAGGTCCCGGGGCTGGTCAAGAAATTCGATGATAATTTACGATTTCGAAAAACTTGTCGGTGATGGTACGTAGCCAAGCAATCGCACAATTCGCGTCCAAAATCGGATCGATCGACGGTTCTTCGGCGGTGGCCGGCCCCGGTTTCGCCCGGGGAAACGAGATTTTAATATTTAAACCACGCCGCGATACAATAAGTGTAATAAGCATAGAGAGACGACCGTTGGCCGGCGCACAAGAGACGGCTGAAATATTAATGCTGACATTTCGTTGGTTTGCGGCTGGTTTAACCGCACCCCCCTCCACCCCTCCGGCAGACGGTTTCAAGGCTGCGGTTTCCGGGGCGAATACGATACCCCGGCACATTTCCGTCGCGCGATATATTCTAATCGCGCTGAATTCGCAGTGAGTACGCGTTCCTCGATTTTTCCATTTTTTCCGTCTCGGCCAGTCACGCCGGCCACTTCTCTCTCTCTCTCTCTTTCTCTCTTTCCCTCTCTCTCGTTTTCCTCCCGCGTTCCTTACCTTTCGGAGGAACCACCATGAATACCAGATGCGGCATCTGGATACATCTAGTTTGCGTGGTGCCGGCCCTCTCATCAATTTTTAAGAACCATCTTGTAATACGTATGCACCACCCTTGACCGGCCGATATGGAAACCGCGTTTCGCAACCCCCGGATGCTTGAGGGGGTGGAAATCGTGCCCCGAGACACAACGGGCGTGAATAGCGATGAGGAATCAGGCCGCTTGCGGCCTGAACTGATTTTTCTCGCTCGCCTCTGCGGGGGGATGCGATGGCCTCTCTTTTCGGGGGTGCATTTAATTTGTACAACTTCGAAAAATCTTTTCCTATTTTGCAATTTCTTTAATAACAAATTCACGGAGCGATACTGATGACGATTTTACGTTACTTTGTATAAATAACGGGAAACTAAAAATAAAAATTTTTAGGCATTCTTTTCGACTGCTTAATGGGAGAATAGGGGTTGCTTTACAGAAGAAAAAAGATGGAACCTTGTGATTTTTATTCGACGACATGGTGACAATTTTTTAGTTTAATTCTACTAGGTTTCAATCGGGTAAGTTGCAATCTTTATGGATCGTTCAACAGTACTCCATAAAATATTTTTAAACATTTTTTCACTTCGAAAAATGTGCGTGCTGTCTTTTTAAATATACGAATATTGAGAACACCGTTCGAATTTTATTCCAGCTTAGTTAAATATAAATTGTAATATCAGAAGCAGTGGAAACACTGATATAAACATTTTAAAAATGTTAAAATTATTACGACTGTATCTATTGAATAAATGTTTACAGTCAAACGTACACTAAATTAGGAAAAAATGAAGATACATAATCTTGTCGTTCCTATGAAGCAACACAGGCCAGCCACTTCTTGCGGTCGGTCGGTTTAGCGTTAAATAGCGTTGAATATAAATAAAAGCAGTCGGGAACTACAGGGTCGCAAAAGTTTTTCCCTGGTCGGCCCTGGAGAGAGTCATTGGACGCGACGGGAATCGGGGTTGCAACCCTTTCGCGGGTGGAGCGAGGCTCATAATAAGAGAGAATGCTCGCAACCACCCCCCACGGGTTGCGGGGGCGCGTTGGACAAGGCGGTCGCCATGGAAACGGAAGATCAAGTGGGCCGAGAGGCGGCGGGGGTGGAAATAGAGGTGGAAACGGGGGGGGGTGGGTTGATTTCTTCATAACGGCCGCCATTATCGCGCCCTCCGACCGTGCCTCCACCCTCGCCACCTTTCCGCTACCACCCCCGTAGCCCGCTCATTATGTCCCGGGGGCGGAAGGGAATATTCTTGTTTTAAAAATAATCGCCGGCAGCCGCGCGCCGCCACCGGCCCGCGAATGGCGCCGTTTGTAATTGGAAAAAGTCTCGACGCTCACGTGCAAGAACGCTGTTTCCAGCGGCTGCGTTTCTTCCACTCTCCCGACCCCTTCGCCACCCCGTTTTCACCACCCCTGCGCGGTCTGCGTTCGGTCTGGACCGCCCGTGGAATTTCTAACCCTTCCGCGATGGATTAAGATTTCTCTTCCCACGGGAAAACGTTTGATAGACGCGAGCTTTGCGAATTTATCCGCCGTTGCAAAATTGCTGTTATTCAATATCGCAATTTTTCTGAATCTGCACAATTGGCGGACCGATAGAGTATATTTATACGAGCGTCGAATGTTGCGATTTTTCTTTTTTGAAAATATTGAACACAGAATCTCACACATTAGAATCTTTCACTTCACGAATTACACGATCACAGTCAAGCGTATATAAAATGTGTGTTTATGATCAAATCGAACTGAAAAAATTCACGCAACTCAACAAAAGTACGTTCAAAATGTGTACCTAGTTTCAAGTTAGTCGGTCACCGCGTTTGTTCGCTAAAAAATATTGAAATCCAAGGATAATCTCACCCCCTTCGTCAGAGGGGAACCCCAGAAAAATTCCTCTGCTGATTGATTCCTCTACTGAAATTGATCTGCTGATTATGAAAATGGTGTAAGAAAGCGTGACGAGCGTGGATCTATTGCAACGCGTGTTGCAAAAACGTGGCAATTCGCCAGAAAACCGACAGAAACTTTCCAAGGGTACCTTTTTCACCTGCAACCCCCCGTTTCCAGAGCGAGGAGCGATCGTTTCCAGCGTGGCCTCGATAATTTCGAGGCATAAACGCTAACCAGATCGTTCATGGGGGCCCACGGGGTTTCCAGGAATCCCCGATGTTTCACGGGGAATCCTTTTGCCCCCGCCGCCCCCGGTTTCCGCGAACCGTAACGAGGATAATACGATCGCAAAAACGGTCCCGGGCTGCGTTCCCGTCCAATTAGGCGAACTCTCGGTGGCGAATCAGAGAGAGAAAGAGAGAGAGAGAGAGAAAGAGAGAGAGAGAGAGCCCGGAAAGGCGTCGGGATCGATCGATCATCGGGCCCCCGGGCTCCGATAATCGCTCTCGAAACGCTTAATCCCGAAACATGATGGATTCCGAAATAATTGCTCGCGAGGCATAGTGATTCGGGGGGCGGGGGTAGAGGGGACACGCGCAGCACTCTCGATCGAGTTCTGCGATACACGACAGAGGGAACGGGGTGGTGAAAAGCAAAAAAAAAAACATGCAGAGACATCGATAGACACGGCAGGCAAGGGTGCAAGGAGGGGGAACGGTCGCAGGAATTATTTGAAATTGATTAGATGAAGGGTTGGGGGTCGCGTGGCGCGCATCAGATGCATAAAAAAGCCTCCCCTTTATTGGTTCCTGTTCGGGGATGAAAGAGAGATTTGCAACCCCTTCGTCTGGAGATCCTGCTGCAGTCCCCGCCTTGGCCCGTGGCAATTCAAAAATGGCCTCGTCGTTATAGTAAATAGACCAGGGATTTTATGCGTTTACGACGAAAAGAAAAGAAATTGAAACGGTCCGAGGACGTTAATATATAATTTTCAATTTGTTAAGACCATTCGAGATAGAAAGAAATTTTGATCTTCCGTAGTTCTAATTATATCAGAATTAAATTATATTCTGGAATAATCGGCGGCAGATGAGTTCGAATTTATTTGTTTCGATAGTTTTAAATGCTAGGGGAATTGGGGGTGATTAGGGTTAGAATAAATTCCTCAAATTGATCCTCGAATTAATTCCTTTGGCTCGGAGCCTTTCCAACGCAGCCTCGGAGTTTTGCATGGAAGCTGTTCGTCTCAATCAAAAGCTCGTTAATCACAAGATGGCGTGAGCTCGAGTCGCAAATCGCGTGTGGTCGCGGTCGCGGGTGGCGGGCAGACGGTCGAATCGGGTCGCGCGGGTACGGCGCGGGTTGTGGAAGGTTCGCACGTACCTTATTACGGTATTTTCGTTCGAATTACCGTGAAACTGTGCAGACACGTACGCCGGGTCGTAGCATGAGGACGTTTCGCCGCACGTAGAGGAGAACGAGGGGCCATTAACGGCCTCGTAGGGACGCGTACGCGGACGTTTCGCCCGAGGGGGTGGTTTTCCGGACACCGGGTTAGGCGAGGGGCGGTGGCGAACCTAAGTGCTTCACGCGGCGAGGTAATGGAGTCGACTTATTCGTCAGGAAAACGCCTCGACCGGGAGCAATCGAGACGAACCCAGTCGGAGGAGGAACGGAATGGCCGCGGGAACGTCCTCGGGATTCGCGGGTCCGCGAGCGATTAACCCTTTCGGGTTTCTTTCGGGGATCTAGCGATTCGCGGACAGATGAAAAATCGCCTTAGATCCTTCTTTGTTTGAAATTGCTAGTGCAACCTCGAGCGTCGAGGTGCCATTACTTTGAATTTTGTCTCCGGGTGTAGTAACTATTTCTGCATAAAAAAAATATTTTCAGATTCCCCAAAGATCGGTGAATATACCCGCAAATTTTCGAATTTGTAGGTTTACTAGTTTCGCTGGAAAAAATTCCGAAAATCCTGTAACTCGCTTGAAAGTTTCTGATCACGGTTGTGCTCCTATAATTATCGATACAGTCGCCATTTCCGAGTACTAAAAATATTTTTTGATTCTCAAAAGATCGAGAAATATGTCCAGAAAGTTTGAAATTAATACACCGATTAGTGTCATGTAAAAAAATTGTCTTATTTCAATTTTGAGGCAATAATTCGGCAGCGACCGTAATTAGCAAAGAACATACTTAACAATTTTTTGTTCGACTAAAATTTTTAACTTTCCAGAGATAATCTAGGCAGTTTTATGGCACGTCTGACAAACGGCGGGCCCCGATAAGTTCGATCGGGCCCGTTTCGATTAATTAATCGGGTTTCCGGCGTGTACCGGTGCAAATGAAATATTCATCGAATGCAAATGGGCCCGGGGTCGCGTGTATAATCCATTAAAAAATAATAACGACAGAAATTTCGCCTTAATTGGCACAATAGCCGTGCCGCCGACATGCCACTACGTAGTCCTGACAATTAACCACGGCGACGATCATGCCCCTCGACCAACAGAGATCCTGTGTGCGTTACATGGCGGCGTTGCGCGGGCCTGACGCTCATAATTACGCGGTAATTAGAGAGGTTTGTCGGCAATCAACATCTCGAATATCACCGCGTCGTCGGTCGCGGTCTATCGGTCGATATCCTCACGATCCTACCCGGCCGATCCTCGCGTGTAGGATCGCATGGATCGCATGGATCGCCGTCGGTTACCCTGCTGCGTGGTTTATAGCGGGATTCTAATTTGATGGCCGAACCGCCGGGGCATGGAAATTTAATCAATCGAATTATGCGAACGCTGCCTCCTGGCCTTCCACGTGGATTGATTTAGATGTCGTTCGGAGACACTACTGTGCATGAAACACTGCAAAACTTTGTCCATTTCTACCGTTCATTGTGAAAAAGTTGATATCGCCACCAATTTCGGTGCCATTTTTTACGAATACCATCAGAAGCATATAAAAAAGAGAATTTTTATTTCTCCTTTATATAAATATTTGTATATACACTTCAGACATCAAGGAAGGTGAGAATCGAAGTCTGGTGGCAAATGGTTTTCTAGTTTTGTTACAAAAAAATCAGAAAGTGGTTAATCGAAATGTTACCTATTTTTATATCACTTTTTAGGGTTGTGATCGAACGCACGTAGCTAGCTCAATTTTGATATTTCCTCTGTGTAAAAATTTGCGAATGTAGCTGAAGTGTGCGTGAAGGTGTGAGCCAAATTTGGGAATAAACAGTTTCGTAGTTTTGTTGAGAAAAATTCGTAAAGCCTGCAATGGAGGATGCATTCCCAAAGTGGCAGACAACACTCGTAAGCGATGAAACGAATGCAAGCCGATTAAATTGGACTGCAATTAATGTCTGAAACTTGTAACGGCCATAATCGGCAGATATTAGATGATCGCGGCGATACTCCAAGGGTCGCCGTCAGATCGATTCTGCGCCCGAGTCCCACCCCCTGGTTCCGTTCCCGGGATATAATTTCCAAGCGCAAAAAGTTTCTAATGACGGAAAATCTAATATATATCGCTCGGGGGCAGCCGGCCGGCCGGTTGGTCGGTACGAGCAGCTTTTCTTGTAATTAAGTTATAACTAAGGGCGCCGGCGAGAGGCGAAAGAAAGGCGAGGATACGATTCGAACGCGGCGGCGAGGGGGTGGGGCGCGGGGGTGGACCAGGATCTTCGCAAGAGTGGAAAACAATAAGAGGGCTCCGCTAATCCGCACGATATATTATATCCAACGAGAGTGCTTCTGGCACTGCCCCGGCAGCCGTATATATGTTGAGAGAAAGAGAGAGAGGGAGGGAGAGAGAGAGAGCAACGGAAAGGGCAACAAGACGTAAGGACATAGTTTCCGGTGGATACGCGTGTACGCTTGACGCGCCTTCTTATGGGAAATGGGCACATCTTGCTGTACGAGTGTGGCGTTTCAACGAGAAAATTGTAACGATTTAGGATCGGCTTGGAATTTTTTTATTGCGAAAGATGAGAGCTCGTTTATGGTGTAAGTTCCGCGAGGGGACATTTAGGAATTATTTCCGGAGAAATGGACACGGTGAGAATTACAAACTTCTGCACATGCGTTTAGCAGGGTTCAACGAGTACCATAACATTTTTTTAAACTTGATTTCTACTTGGTATTTGATTTTAAAAAATTATTTGAAGAGTTGAGGGATGGGATATTACATCGGTCAACAGAGTGGACATTCGCGAATTTTTTCTGAGGAAATGGAAAGAGGAACTAATACAAATTTTTTTACACGTATTTAGCAAGGTTTAAGGAGTAGCACAACATTTTTTAAAATCTGATTTTGACTTGGATTTTGATTTTAAAAAATTATTTCATCCATTGAGGGTAGCCGGACACTATATCGGCTTACAGAGTGGACATTTAAGAATTTTTTATGAATAAATGGGAAGAGTAAATACTAAAAAATTTTGCACACGTATTAACCAAGGTTTGAGGAGTAACATACCATTTTTTAATTTGACTTTTTACTGCATTCTTGATGCGTTCAACAGAGAATGAACGAATAGCGGCAAAGCACGCGGGGCTGCTTTAGCCGGATCCCCTAAGCCCGGCAATAATATTTCTCGTTCAGCCGTCAGTAGCAAAATGGCGTTCGAATTAATTAATTACATCTCTGCCGCTGCGCCGGTAACCTAACTCGATTTCGCGCAATTGAGTTGTTCGTTCGGAGGCACCCAGTCCACGTATCTACGTTTCACCGTTTCCCGCTTGCAAGTGGGTGTGTTATCGATATTTGCACGCTACGATAATTATCGAGGTTCGATTTTATTCGAGTTCCGTAGGGAATTAATGGTATCGACTTCGGTCTGGTTCAGCTCTTTTGTCCGGCCGTGCGTTATATTTAGACAGCAACGTTTTATGGGACTGTAATACTGAGAAGCCAGCACATTTACAATTTCATTAAACTATTAAGAGCCCCTACAGTCGCAAAAAGAATTTTTAAAATTATATCAGGGGTGCAAAAATATTTTAAATTCAAATCAGACAATGGGGTTGCTCCGGAGTGGACAGAGTAATTGCACAAAATTCAATGAATCACATTTCTGAAGAAACATAAATATTTTTCAATCGACTTTTCATCGACTTGAAACAAATTTTTACGGAAGATATTTTTCGCAACAGGGTCTCAGGAGAATGGGGACACTTCGCGCATAAATATCAAGGGTGTACAAGCATAGTAACCGGGGGGGAGCAACATTGTTTTTTGCCCGGTTCATTTCGCTACAAATTTGTAACAAACTCCACGGGGATATCGTGCGCGCCACGAGGAGGGCTACGTGTTCGCTTAACGAGGAATTCAAGTCATAACGCTTAATTAAGGTACTGTACGAAGTAAGGCCCGCATGAGGGAAGGTATGAGGGCCATTGGGCCCTGGTCGTGACCAACCCAGAAGCAGGAACGCGGTCAGATCGGCTGATAACGATCTGATAAGGTGCCCTCCCAAGATTACGAGCAGAGTTTCGTACGGAGTTCCCTGCGACGCGGGAGCCAGTTTTTCAGTCGCCGGTTTAATTAGATTTTCCGTGGGATTTATCGACACTTGCCGTCCCCCACCCATTATTCTCGAAAATTGCGCGGTCGAAATAATAGAATAACGTACAATTTTACAACGGATCTCTTGCAAATTAGATATTTCAAAAATTAACGCTGCAAAATGGCGTTCCACAAAATTTTCATGTCTCCGCAAAAGACAGTTTAATCGTGACGGCTAGTTTCAGCTTGAAGCGTAATTTTTCGCATTTGTGGGACAGTGGAGCGCAGTATGTTTTTTATTTGTGGCCACCCCTTCGTGAAAAAAAATCGATGAGGGCTCTAGAAATCCGGCCATAATGCAAAGCGTGACTGACATTCGACTTCTTGCGCTCTAATCCTATTAAACTATCATTATAAGCCTCGGGATGGGAAACACCGCAAGTGCTCGCCGATATTTCATTAAAATTTATGAATTATTAGTCCGATTAGCATACACGGAGAGAGAGAGAAAGAGAGAGAGAGGTCGTCGATATTCCGCGGGTCGATCCGTCGCCGCGTTCACGAGCGAATGTTCAAATAGGATTTCGGGGATGAAAGAGGAGGGGGTGTGGGAAATTCGGTGAAAGATACAACGAGATCACGCGAAGAGGGATGAGAGATAGGAGAGAGCGCGGAATTTTCGAGTGTGTTCACAGATAATCTGGAACGTATTGGGGGGTGAGCAGAGACTGAAGCTACTACAAACGAACGAGGGGTGGGGACTTTAAAATGGCGGGACACCCCTACTCGACCTAAAAGCAACCCCAATCGGTCCGCGACGGTCTAATCACGGGAAAGGGGGTTGGTTTTGCATTCGAAACCCTACCAACCATTGCATTCAATCCTCGTGATGCGCCGAAGCCATCTTTGCTGTGCAATTATTCTATTGGATCGCGGGAAGCTCACCCCCCTGGAAATATGCGTCCATAAATTGCAAAATCGAGTTAGAATAATTCGGTAAAATTGCTCTGTTCTATCAAATATAATTAATATAAAAAGCTGATGTTGATAAAAGGTTGGACATTGTTGTAGACTTTTTGTAAACACTGGTAGGGGTTTGTAGGTAACCCACCCCCTACAAAAAAGGCTTTCCTAAATCAGAGTAAACTTACTGTTCCCTCTCGAATAAAATATGTATAGTTTATACTGCATACACAATTTTACAATCCCAGGAAAATTTGTAGAATTATTTCTACTGTAAGTGGTATTTTTCCCTTCAATATTTTTCGAATGATATGTGGAAATTGGAATTTCCTTAAACAGGAATTTAAATAAAAAGACGTGTATTAATAATTGACTCTTTGAACGAAAAATCGAGGAACTTTCATTGGCCACAGCAGTGAATTTTGCAACTGTCACCCCTCTGTTTCACTCAACGGTGTCAATACGAAAATTACAATTCGAAAACACAGAAATACCACGCCGCTCCTCTCGGCTACATTTATACAAATTAATGCAGAGCATCAACTGATCGCTTTCCACCGATAAAGCAATCAAAAGATGAGGGTACGGGGGTCGGAATGGGATCCCCAAAAATTGAGAAAGCATGGGGTGGTGACTTAACTCGAGCAGACACGTTGTCCCATGCGGGAGAGCAGGTTTCGTAAACAAAAATTGTTAAAACTCGACGTATGCTGGTATCGTTAATAATTATTCCCACCGGAGAGGAGACACTTATGAATATAATAGCACGCTAACAGATCCCTCACACACACACGCAGCATTCAATCATTCCACCAGCAGCATTCAAACCCAAATAAAAAACCACTTTGCTTACGCATTCGAAAGGAAGTCTTCGCGTCCGCTCGCATCTTCCTCTTGATCCCGAAGTGGCAGATGCCGACAACCATGAGAAGGCCGTTCAGAGTCCTTTCGATCACGATCTTGGCACCGTTTAGCTCCCTCCCGCACGTCAAACCACCTCAAACCTCAGTCGACGCGTTTCGTCTTCATGAAAACGAGCTTCACTTCGATTCCGAGCCGAACACCACCAAAAATTCGTACGATCAAACGAACTTATCGGCAACGAGTAGAAAATAGAAAATTCGACGACGCACCGCGCGAAGAACGAACGGGGATAAGGGGTTTCCCGAGAAACTGTTTTGGTGGGTACCCCAAGTTTGCCTGCCGGGGGCAACTTGTCTACTGGTGAGCCAAGAGCTGTCCGTTCGCGTTGGTCAGCATTGCCCCTCTTCTCAGCTGGCCTGTGGGGGTGCACCCCCGCAAACCCTCCGCAAGGCCAGCAACACAGGAAGAAAGATAGAGGGAGATAGAAAGGATACGTGCCGAGAACGACCGGCTCTCTTCTCGCGCCACGCTCGGCAGAGGGTACATACATTATCCGCCCCTGATCCTCGATCCCGGACGATCGACGTTTCGGTGGGCACCGCGCTCTGAATTATAGAAACGCTCTCTCGCCCTCGCGCACCCCTCTCGGCGACCGTGCGATCCCGCGAGCCTTTTAATTTCGCGCCGCGACGAGCCGGAGAGTCCTCCGACAGGCTCCCGGTCCAGGACTCTTCCGGCTCGGGAACAATATTTGTTTATTTTTATTTTTGGCGCTTCGTTAAAATAATCATTGCTTGGCGGAGGAGAGCTTGCCGGAGGAATGATTCTTGGAGAATATCATATATTCAATAATGTTAAATCTTTTAATTTCTGAGAAAATTTTGGAGTAGGTCTTGTGCCTATTTTTTTATAATTTCTTGAAAGCTTATGCTTAAGGATTTTTAACAATTCCCATGTTGGTCGTACGTGATCTTCACTAGTTTGTCTATTCGTTAACAATTTTGTATGGGATTATTGTGTAAGAGGAGATTTTCGTTAATATTTCTGTGTCATTGTCGCCGCGGAGTAATTTAGAGTTGACAAAATTAGTTTATTACTAATTTATTCTAGAATACCGGTGTCCACAAAAATTTACATTTACCGACAGGATTTTTCTGACAAGATGTATGTAATTCATTCTCTCCTGGAGAAGCCCAATTTGTCTCTAACCCTTACACCCTGTTTAATTCAATTTTACAAAAGCCCCTAACAACGCCTCCTACGTATGATTAAACTCCAAATTGAGGCATCACCGACAGCCCGTCAAAGAACAAATCCGCCGGGATCGAATTTTTAAAGAACCAAACTAACGATCCCATAACAAAACAAACTGCCTTAACAGGCGCAAAAATACCGCAGCAGGGGATCCAAAACTGGAACAAGGCTCGAAAAATTGGGATAATATTGATCCGCTGAAAATTACACGGCGTTCGCATTACCTCCGAAAGCGGGTAATTCAATTTCGAGTCGACGCGAACATTGTTGCTCGGGCGGGAACGAAAAGAAAAGAAACAAAAAAAAAAGAAGAAAACAATTTCCGAGGTGGTCGGAACAGTCGAATCATGCGATCAAGGTAGCACAGCGGTGCCTTCTATCGTAAATTCCGTTCCCCGATTGTTCCCTCAGCCCTTTCGTTTCGCGGGGGTGAGGCCGAAGATGTAAAAAAAAAAGGACCACGGCTATAACTATGGAATTTCGGAATGCCTCGTCGGCTCGAGGAGTCATTAAGTCGTAAAACTAGAGAGTAACCTCCGGAAGGGAGGACCGTGGGGAAGGGAAAAAAAAAGCAACCATATTTGCGTCCCTGGGACCGATGCTCCGGGAGGAGGGAGGAGGAGGAGGAGGGGGAGGGTGCTGTAAATTTTTTTTTCTCGGGGCCCTACACGAAATGGGCTTTCCGTGTTTTTGGCGAAAATCTACATTTCCTGACAGTAAATCTTCCGTCGCGCCCGGTCCTCGGGGCGGGTTCTAATGGCGACAATGATGTCGCACCGAGGAGAGCCCCGACTGAAGAATTTATTATTCGTGTCATAATCTTTGACATTGACGAGGGCCAATCATTTTCTAAAAAGGCCCAACCAATACAAGCGTTCGACCTTCCGGTTGCACTCGGAAGGTTCTGGGAATAATTTTTTTTCCGTCGGGAATTTGATTATAGTGAAACCGTTTTGTAACAGAAGGCGACACTCGCTGACCTTCTCCAATCACTAAATAAAAATATGGCCCCGAAGAGCACCTCGTTCGGTGAACTGAAATTGATATGGAAAAATTCCAGCCGAGAGCAAAAATATATTTCTCGCAAGGTAAAACAATGTAAAGTATAATTGCAAATGCCGGAGACCTAATTTACCTCGGTGCGTCTGCAACTCACTTTCCGACTGCTCCCCGCGTATCGTAGTCGACGAGGATCGCTATTATTCGATCCGCCGAGGAGGGAAACACTATCGAGTGATCGAGCGTACAAGCTGCTCGATCCGCGCTGCTGTCCAAGCTTAATCTATGTTCATCCCAGCTGCTGATCGTTATTGTAAATGTTGATTGGGCAATTGCGACGGAATTGCCGCTTCCCACGGCCCCCTCGATACATAAATACGCGGGCTGCCCAGAAAAACCGACCAATAACGTCGACGCTCAATTATTCTTGCGGATCGATCTGTGAATTATCTAATTCGTTTAATTAAGCCATTGCCTTAATCGCCCTTATTTACCACTCGATAACAGAGCGTCGCTCCGACGACACAGGGAAACGCTCTACGTCAATTCTCCCGACGGCAGTTCCCTAATTTCGCTGGAATTCTCCGAACGAATCGTCGTTTTTCGTTGCTCATTCATTTCGGAATTAACTTCTCGAACGCGTCTCGCGTGTGTCCAGAGTCCCAAGCAATTTTGATTGTGTGGAACTTAGGGGCCATTAATAATCATCAAATTCTAGGATAATTGCAAATATTCAGTTTCTTTAGCTACCTCAAGCGTTTGGATTATTTAATCTCAAATTGTTCTACCGAGAGGGTCTCAGAATATTTTTACAGAATTTTAGAAAAGATTGACACTTAATAATAATTAATTTTTTACTAGAATTGCAAATATTCAGTTTCTCTAACTTCCTAAAAATGTTCGGATTACTTAATCTGAAATTATTTTACTCAGAGGTATTTCAGAATATTTTTACAGAATTTTAGAAAAGCCTGATACTTAGTAGTAATTAATTCTTTAACATAATTGGAAATATTCAGTTTCTCTAACCTCCTAAAAATATTCGGACTACTTAATCTCAAATTATTTTACTTAGAGGTACCTCAGAATATTTTTACAGAATTTTAGAAAAGCCTGATACTTAGTAGTAACTAATTCTTTAACATAATTGGAAATATTCAGTTTCTCTAACCTCCTAAAAATATTCGGATTACTTAATCTGAAATTATTTTACTCAGAGGTATCTCAGAAAATTTTTACAGAATTTTAGAAAAGCCTGATACTGAGTAATAATTAATTTTCTACCATAATTGGAAATATTCGGTTTCTCTAACTTCCTCAGAACATTCGGATTATTTAATCTCAAATTGTTCTACTTAGAGGTACCTCAGAAAATTTATACATAATTTTAGAAAGGTCCTAGCACGATCATAATTGGGGTGAAGGCTGTACCACTTAAGGGTTGAACAAAGCAGCTAGTACTCGAGCTGCAGAGCGAGCACGATCGTTATGCCTCCGAAAAAGATGATCTCTCCCGCACGTTGGACGGAGTATAGCAATCTAGATGACAGCTGAGGAAACCGCCACCCGCATCCCCATCCTCCAGGACACATATATCACTCCCGGCGTCCGGTCCGATAGAATCGAGCAAATTTTCAGAGAGCTACTCGGAAGAAAATACGAATTTCCACGTGAAAGACCGTTTCGGGACCGCACCCACGCTTTCTGAGTGGGTGGAGGGGCGGCGAGGGGGACGAAGGGTCCAAGAAGCGCCCCTATTTTGCAACCACCCCCTCGTTCGCCGATAGTGCATTTGACCAGAGCATTGTCCGGCGGAACGGTCCATTGTCGGATTGAATCATCGGGGGCCGGGGTCCCGAATATTCAGGGATAGCCGATGGTCAGTGGCCATTATTGTTACCTCCGGTTGTGTCTGTCTGCCTTTTTCCATCGAAAATGGAAGAGGGGGGGGGGGGGGGGGGGTAGAACGGACACACTCGAAAATCTGGAGCGTGGACAGAATCCCATTCATCCGGCTCGTGCCTAACCCCCCGACGACCGACGGTGAATTATTGGCTTTAATTGTGCGATCGGTAATGGCCGGTCTGCGACAAATTTCCGGGAACGAACGACGGACGCGTGAAATTCAAACGAATCACGATCTCGTGGGATTCAAGGGGGTAGCCTGTGTGTGAAAATCTGCTGTCCTCTCGAATTTTCTTCGCGAGAACTAATCGGTGAAAAATTCCGGGCTTTCACGAGGATGTTAACATAACTCGTAACTATATTCTCAATTTTTTTCAGAAGAAAATATTTATAAATGGCGGAGCTGTTCGCTGTTTTATCGGTACACCGATGGACCAGACAGATTGACTGAAAATGTGCAGTTTTCAGGAATTTTTTTTAAGGATAATTAACGAGTGAAAAATTCCGGTCTTTTGCAGTGATATTAATGCGACTCTTATCTTTGTTATCAATTTTTTCCAGGGCAAAATATTAAAAAATGGCAGAGCTATTCGCTGTTTTATCGGTATGCCGATGGGCCAGACAGATTGACTGTCTGAAAATGTGCCGTCTTCGAGAATTTTTTTAAGGATAATTAGTGATTGAAAAATTCCGGTCTTTTGCAGTGATATTAATGCGACTCTTATCTTTGTTATCAATTTTTTCCAGGGCAAAATATTAAAAAATGGCAGAGCTATTCGCTGTTTTATTGGTCTGCCGATGGACCAGATAGATTGACTGAAAATGTGCAGTTTTCAGGAATTCTTTTTAAGGATAATTAACAAGTGAAAAATTCCGATTTTTTGCAGTGATATTAATGCAACTCTTATCTTTCTTATCAATTTTTTCCAGACCAAAATACGAAAAAATCTCAAAGATATTCGCTGTTCTCTTTCTTATACTCAAGGTAGTAGGTGTGCTCTAAAATGTAGGGTAGAGTTTTCGAGAAATTCGTTGATTCGCAAAAACGGTGGAAAAATTCGCAATCGAGAGCAGAATAGCGCCGAGATCCCGGCACTAATGGCCGTCCACGGGAAAGCTAACGGTAACGCAGTCGTAGAATCCATCAGCTGGTCACAAAAGCGCCTTAATGAGTCCATAACGCTACCTGAGGCTAGCCTAAGGCGTCCCGGACGTTTCGGAAGCGGGTGCAGCCGGTGGATCGATGCTTTTAGCATCTCCTTGGACATGCTAATGCGACCGGGCCCTCCTAAGACTCTCATTACTGTCGGGCCCACGTTCCCGATACGTGCCCGATAGACTGCATGAACGCGAAACTCCGAGACCGTTCTCTTTTGTGCGTCGACCCGCAAAAAGTGCATTTACATGTCTATGCGCTCGACGGGGAGGTGTCGGACACGGTGAAACGGAAGGGCGGATCTCTCAGGTAGACTTTGCCGATATTCCGGAATTTTTAATATTCACCATTGGCGGCGAGCTGCTTTGAACCACCTCCCCTCCGCCTCTTCGGGGCCCAGGAATGGGACCGTAATTGCGGCACTTCCTGCCGGACCGTGGAAATCGGGAAAGAACACCGGCGAAGTCGTTAATTATCTCACCGACTGCTTCTTGCCGCGGTTTCGTCACCTTTCCACGAAAGTTTTTGGTTTCCTGCACCAATTTTTATCCCGCCATCTGGCACGATCTTACTATATTTATTCTTAACTCAAAGTCCTCTGTTCCAATAGAATTTTTATTTGCAGATAGGAATCGGAAATATTCCAGTAGACATTTTTAAATATTTTTAATACTGTCAACATCTCGTACTATTCGAAAAAATTTCCAATCGATCCCAGATCGAGTTCACGGAAATGTTCGCTCTCCTGAGAGTAATTAACGAACGTTCGAGTCGATCTATCGGCGGTGAAAAAAAACAAAAAGAAAAAGGGAAACACTCGTTGCCGATGTCGAAGATGGAAAAGTGGGGGCGGCGGAGAGAGAGAACCGTAGGCGAGACGATAAATCAGATAGGTGGCGGCAGCTGGTGCCCGGGAAATTGGCCGGCCATTGTATCGGGACGTGTTATTTTGGAAAATCATCTACCGGCTCTTTGCCTGCTAATTTCGGTGGGCCCTGTGCCCGAAATTACTGCCTACTTCCTGGGTCGCGGACCCTCGGCCCACGGGCATATGGAATGCGGTTATGGTCGGCCTATCGGGTTTCTTCTCTGCCGGCCCTTGGACCACTTAATTGCTGCCGGTTTCCCTCTTCCGGAAATACTCCTCCCGCGTCCGCTCATTACCCCCGATATTCAGAATTTTCTTATCTTCATTAAGAAATTTTCTACAGAGAAAAATGCTACCAAATTTTGCTACCGTGAACTATTTTCTACTTTAATTTTGTTTTGAGATATACTGTAATGAAGAAAAAATTACTAAAAATTTTAACAGATACACCCCTGTTATTGGAAAGTGGCGCCGCAGGTACAAAGGCATTTGATTTCATTGTCCCTCCTCCCTCCCCCCGTTAGGGTCAAGCTTTTAGGGTGCAACGGACTGCGTTATTGTGTAACTGCATCGTTCGTATGTCGTTCCTGCTCCTGTCCTGTCTGCCGCAGGTCAGCAGGGTCAGAGGGCAGATTTTCGACGATCCGTATACGGGGTGGTTTATACCCTTATTATGACATAAGTACGCGAAGGGTCACGTCCGTGTTTTCCATGTTACGGGAGAAACAGAATGACTGGCGAGCATCGATCGATCACGCTCTGCTTTAATCGGACAACTCGACGGGCAAAAATCCCTTACGAATGCGATAAATTTTCGCTGTTGAGTAGAACTCGAATGTTCAATCATTTTCCAGTCGACGCTGTCTAATTAATCCTGCAGAAAATAAAATTCCGGGCGTCTGCACGTTTCTTAAAATTTACCTCTACACAATTTCTTAATACAGTATTTAATCATTGAAAGAAACTACCCCTGCAGAAAATAAAATTTTGTAGACCTGTACATTGTCTTATATTTGCCTATAGCGATCATACACAATGTCAACACATTATTTAATAATTTCCCTCGTGAAAGAAACTATCCCTGCAGAAAACAAGATTTTGTAGACCTGTATGTTGCTTGAAATTTGCCTCTAGAAATCATATACAGTACTGACACAGTATTTAATAATTTCCCTTGTGAAAGAAACTACCCCTGGAGAAAATAAAATTTTGTAGACCTGTACATTGCCTCAAATATGCCTCATATATAAGCAATCATACACAATGTTAACACAGTATTTAATAATTTCCCTCGTAAAGGAAACTACCCCTACAGAAAATAAAATTTCACATGAAATCACGTAAACAAAATTCTGTTTAAAAATTGTTAACTTGTCCAGAAAAATAGGATCTCATTTTTAGGCTTGTTTCATCCCAGTCTTTCCTGTCCGGCCGTTCGGAAAATAATTGTTCCTGTACCATTTTGCGCTGACATTAACCAGTCAATTTTTGGTATAGTGAGTTAGGAACCGGTCGAATCTGTCGGTGGGTCGGTCCATGAATTATCCACAGTCTCCGGAGTTCCATCGAAATCGCCAAACACAAGAAGAGAGAAGCAACGCGAGGAACGCGGGATTGTTTGGCCGTTTGCTCGGAGGAATGCGGCCCGTCGAGCAGATGGGGGTTGAGAGGGGGTTGTTCAATCGGTTATTGATTGGAAATGTAAGCTGGAGCGTGCTGGCCGAGGGAGGCAGAGGAGGGGTCGACTCGTCAAGAAGAGAAAAGGGTGAGGGGGTGGCCGACAGATGGCCATTGGTCAGCAGGACCGCGTGGCGAAGTTTGCCAATTGGGGAAACAACTTTGTCCCTGCTCGAAATTATTAGATTTTCAAAAACGACCGCCGGGAGCCTGCTTTTACGACACCTGTCGCTCTGCCATTCTAAAATCAGCATCCTCGTGCAAGATTTACAAAATGTCCAATCTCAGGGACACTTCACTTGGCGAATTATTCTTCGATTTCGGGGGTGAATGATGCTAGAAAAAAGTCTACACTTAATTCTATACGATAAACGACTTCTTCGAAAAGTGTGAGTACAAATAATAGTATAATAACAGGTACGACAAAAGAAAAATATAAAGAATAATAAAAATAAATACCTCGTTTAGAACAACAGAGTTTACTGTAACAATTAGACAGCTGGTTTCAAAAGAACAAGAGTATCAGAATTTAAACTCGTCGAGAGAATAAATATACAATTTTTACATTGCATAAATATCCCCAGTCTAATCACGCGCAACAAACATTATCAACGTGATCCAGAGCGGCTATACTAACTCACAGAGTGAATCGAGGCCGGATAGATCAGAAAGAACGAAGTATTAATGCAAAAATCCTGAAGGAGAGTGGTGAGACGGGGTTGGGTCACCGTAAATTTTCAGTGCTCGTACCGGTTCCGAGCGAATCGGTGTCAGCGTTGCCATGAGCACCGAGTTAGGTGCTCGAGAGCCGTTGTACGCGGACGTCGCAACGTCCCAGCGTTTTTCCCCGCGGATATCGCTCTCGCGGATGCACGATACGGGAAAGGGAAAGGGAAAGGAAGCTGTGTACGGTGGATGATGCTGGGGGGCCAATGGGAGGCCGCAAAAGGTGGAACCAAGCCGACAACGGCGACTCTCTACCACCGCCTCCGATAGTCAGCTCCGGCTCCCTCGCATCCCCCGGGCAATCTTTTCAATTTAAAGTCAAGTATTATGGCTTAAATTGCATTATGGTTTCCTTCCCCACCGAGGAAGGTAGGAGACCCCGGGAGAGAGAGAGACCGGTCCACGAAGGGCGGCTCCTTGTAAGCAAGACTCAATCACGCCGCTTAACCTCCGACCCTTCGAGCCCTGGCACACACTGCCATCCGACACACGCATCTCACGCACACACACACGCACACATATTATAGACTGACCACTACCGACGCGCGCATTGCACGCGAATTTAGCTCGATCGGTGCGTACGCTTACGGGCTATCGCTCCTCGCAGTGACCGGCTTCCACGATTTCTTTCTTCGGGGTGCCATCTTTTAATTCTCGAATTTTCGGGGTTGGTACGCTCGGGCTCCCAAGGGGATTCGCGTGCCTGCCACATTTACTTTGGACGTTCATGCGAAATTAAAACTGTCTGCGACAAACAGGGGTCAGGAGTTTCTTTCTCTCCTCGACGATATTGAAAGATTGAAGGTAATGTAGTTCTACCCTCTGATTCTCTTAATCTTTCGAATATTTAAAATAAAAATAACGTTAACGCGTAAAATCCACTGATTATTGTTTTGTGTCGTGGCAGTTCGTTTTCAGCAAGTCCTATAGGTCTGTAATTAGTAATTGATCTATCGTGCCGTTATGTCCGAATTAATTTTAATAGTAACTGTTAGACTGGATTTTGTGCATTCACGACAACAATTGGAGGATCAAGAGCAAAACAGGAGAACATTTAACGAATTTAAGAGCACCGTCGCACTATTTCAAACGCAATAAAATTTCTAGAAAAAAATAAAAATACCTGACAATTTTTATTTTGCATAAAAGTTTGCAGTCCAGTGATTATAAACTGTGTGTGTTTCAAGAAGTTCAGCATGTCTCGAGCTTTAATCTTATGGTGCATTTGTAGTAGACCGTGAGCGGGGATAGGGGCAGCGTATAGCTCTGGGTCAAACTGGACCCATCGGAGGGTAATGCGTAAAAATCCAGTTCCAGAAAATGCCCGGAGAGCTTGAACGACGTGGTACCCCAACGTGAAAATCATCCGGGACTATCAGCGTAAACGCTGATCGGACGATTTGCTAGCTCGTTATCGCGCAATTAACCACATTGTTCAGAGGGGGTGAGGGTGGGGGGAGGGTAGAGGACGATGCGTTCCTCCCGGTGATCTATGAAAATTATCGATGGTTATCGTGATCTGCCGCGCGACGTGATAAATGCACGCGGCTCACGGTCCCGGGACCGCGGACCAACCGATAACGTAATACCGGGTAGAAAAGGGAGAGTCGAGGGAGAAAGGGAGAGAGAAAGAGAGAAGAGGATGCACCACCCAAGGTATCTGTTACACAGCGCTTACGGACAAGCGCTGCGGAACGCAGTTATTACAGCCGCGAGAGGAGAGCCTAGAGGAGAGCCTCGCGGCTTTTTTCCCCCGGGCAAGCAAGTTCAAGGTCCGTGGCTTGGGCTGGGTTCGTTTCATTCATTCGTGTGAAAAGTGCACGCGTGTATGCACATGCACCGTGGCACGATGCGCCGCTCTCTCGCTCTCTCTCTCTGTCTCTCTCTCTCTCTCTGTCTGTCTCCCGGTACCTGTGCTCACACCTCCTGGATATTATGTGTTACAGCTAACCCTCGCATAACGCCGCAGTTACAGCAACCTGCGCAATCATACTCCGCCCTGTAAATATTGCTCTTTCGATGGTTCGATCTATCGTAACGATTTTTTAGCCCCTCGAGAAATTCATTTTACTGTGACAAGAATTGCTTTCTAAACTATCCCCTCGTCTGTACTTCAATACGAGACTGCGGGCTGAACTTGGGAATTTTTATCTCGGGAACCGTTCATTCGATCGATTTGAATCTTCTTTTGTTACAATCAGAAGGGTTCAATCTATCTTGACGATTTTTTATTTCTTCGAAATATTCAGTTTATAGATCCAGAAATTATTTTCTAAACTTCCCCTTTACCTATACCTCGTTGTAAGACAATAGGCTGTGCTGGAGAATTTTTATCCCGGGAACTGTTCATCCAATGGACTTGAATCTTGTTTTGTTACAATCGGGAAGGTTCGATCTACCTTCAACAATTTTTATTTCTTCGAAACATTCAGTTTATAGACCTAAAAATTATTTTCTAAACTTCCCCTTTACCTATACCTCGTTATAAGACAATAGGCTATACTTGGGAATTTTTATCTCGGGAACCGTTCATCGAATCGACTTGAATCTTATTTTATTACAGTCAGAAGGGTTCAATCTACCTTAACAATTTTTTAATTCTTCGAAAAATTCATTTTATCAACCTAAAAATTATTTTCTAAACTTCCCCTCTATCTATACCTCGTTATAAGACAGCAGGCTGAACTTGAGAATTTTTATCTAGGGAATAACTTCTCCAATCAATTTGAATCTTTTTTGTGACCATAAAGAAGGTTCACTCTATCACAAGAATTTTTTATTTCTTCGAAAAATTCATTTTATAGAGCTCCACATTATTTTCAAAACTCCCCCTTCATCTGTGCCTCATTATAAGACAGCAGACTGTTACATGAGAATTTTTATCTCAGGTGCCCTTCCTCCAATCGATTTGAATCTTTTTTATTACCATAAAGAAGGTTCAATCTACCATAAGAATTTTTCATTTCCTCCAAAAATTCATTTTATTGTAATTTCATTTCAATTTTAACGAGTGAAATATTTTCAACTGGGTCCTTAAATTCTTTCAATGTTTCCACTGTTCTGCTCTTGACCTAGTAATTTGTATAATCCTTGTAACTCATCTACAAGTCATTTAGACGGTACGAACCCGAGGAGAGACATTTCACATGTCCCAAGAGCCCCCACAAATCGTGACATTTATCCGAGCAACCAGTCTCACTATTATTCGCTCTCAAATGTTCAAGTGACGCAAAGATAAGCAACCCGAAGACTTCTTACCTGTCGCGACAGACACCGGCCGGAGGACATTCATCCGAGCGACCCAGCAGTCCCGGCGAGCCCCCCGAAAACGGTCCCCTAACGGTCGGCTGTCAGGCGTCGATCGCGGGCACAGTGTATCGCGGCGAGAACTCGGAATAACGATCGAGCGGATCGGATCGTAGCCGGTCGAGGTTCGCGCGCTTTCAGGACCGTGATCGCCGGACGTGGAAGCATCCTTATCGGTCCCGGGGTTCTTGCCGGGCAATCCTTAAGTAATATATTTCTCGGGGGTAATTGCAGGCAGCGATTTCGTGCGGCTCGTTCGAGATCCGGGCAGATACGTCCTGGTGTGCCGCGAGTAGGGCCGCGCCGGTGTTGCACGTGCAAAGAGTAGGTACATACGTAACGTGTACGTAAGGTACGTAGGTACGGTAGGTTGCACGCGTAGGCAGGCACTTACGTGCCTATCCGTAGGTAGACGCTTGCCTTTTAAACGGAGCGAGATGAGATTCTGCGAGAAGAGAAAAAGAGAGAGAGAGTGAGAAAGAGGAGAGAGGAACTTGCTGTATCCCAACAAGAGAAAGAGAACGAAGAAGAAGAAGAAGAGGGATCGGAAGAGAAGGGTAGAGAGAAGCGAGCACACTGATAGAGCGTAACTGACTTCTTGGCCGGTGCATATTACCGGGCTGTTAGAGGGCGGAGCCGGCTGATGAGTTAGCAACGTATTGACTTTATAATAATCACGTTAGCCGGTCCACCGTGATCCCTCGGTATTACACGGTGGTTCGCGCGGATTCACGTACCGGGTGATCCCCCGGGTTCCTCATCGTCTTCCCGGACGATGAAAATGAAGACTCCATGCGGCCACCGACGGAAAAGAGACGGTAGGAAAAGAGTTTCACGATTTTTCCGTATCGGTCACCGTGCGATCGACTGTTTGCGCAAGCGAGGCCCGTTTAAGCGTCGCCCCGCGAGCGGATTTTTACTCGGCGAGCCGCTCGGCCGGTAAATCTTCCGACGAACGCGCCGCCGCCGCCGCAAAACACGCGCCGAACCATAAATCAACGCTCGCGGAAAGAAACGCGAATCTTCGATATCTGCGGGAACGCGCGGGACGCCGATCGAACGCCGGTCATTAATATTAACTTCGGCTCTCCGGGCCCGGCCCGACCCGGTTATCGCGTAATCGCGTTACTCAATTAGGGAGGGCCCCGGGAACTGGCCCCGACAGTTCTTCGTCTTCTTCGTCCGCCGGACTCTTCTTCTTTCTTCGACGTCCCCGTCGTTGTCCTCCTCGTCTTCTTCTTCGTCCTCTTCTTCCTCGAGGATCGCGAAGACCGATTGCCCTCGCCAACGATTAGTCCGCATGGATCTTTCGAGGTCTGCTGCACGTGGGACGACGAGCTCGATATTAATTATTCGACGCAGTCCCGATTATTTATTGGCGATGCCTTTCTTTGCCGGGGACGACGCGCGGTGGTCTAATTGCGCGCAAATCTTCGTCTCTTTCTTTTAAGGGATGGTTCGTTTTTTCTTTTTTTCGAAACTGTTTCTGTTGGTACAAGCGTTAGACGACGTTCGATTTATTTTCGAGTATTTTTGCACGGTCCTGTTGTGAGTCCTGTTTTACTCGGTCCTCGCGATAAATCGCACGAAAGATCGCTTCATCGAATTGTGTTCCGCCATTAACTGTCCGTTAAAAAGAAGCTTTACGAGCGAGCCGGTCCACCAGGGCGTGCATTAATAATGCAACGAGCGGCAATCAAATCGGTAACAATCTGTTCGCGCCATTACACGTCTTATGCGATCAAATCGGCGCGATTTCAACCTCGATATGTTTTGACCTCGCTGAGGATTCAGTTAGAATGAACCAAAAGGGGAGAGTGTGGGTAATCACAATAAATTATCTCGTGGATTGACAAAGAAATTGAGTATAGATTTATTCTAAAGTAAGGTATTTTTTTTTAAAGTAATTAATACTATAATGTATAATACTATACGCGACACGTGTTCTCTCACAACGTACTGTCTTTCTCTCTTTCTCTCTCTCTCTCTCTCTCTCTCTCACACACTCTGTTCGCTCTTGTGGACACGCGTCTTCATTCTCTCGCATACTTCAACGGACTCTCTCGTTCTCTCGACGACTCGATCGTTTCGCATTCAAACGTAAACAACATCGCTCATAGAACGGCATATATACACCACGATTCTCACCAACACCATTACGCCTTATTCTCAATGCGTTGTGTGTCTAAAACCTAACCCACAGAGAGAGGGGGAAAGGGGAGAGAGAGAGAGGAGAGGGGATTGCGAATATTTTCTCTTCGCAACCCCCGAACGCAACCTCGAAAATTTTCCTCTTCGATTCCGCGGATAATGAAGAAGATTGCACCGGTAGGAACCGTTCGACCACGCATGAACGTATGTACGCACGAGCATGAGCTCGCCGAGGGATGCAGATTAGCCCGAGGTCGGCAAGAAATCCGCGCGTTGTCCAGAGCTATTAAGACGGCCGCGAACGGTGTTTTAATAGCGGGGCTAATAAAAACCCGCGGCGGAGGATCAATTATTTTCTTGCTACAGTTAACGCCGCCGTTATTTCGCCCGCATCGAGAACGTACGTGCGCACGTATGTACGTGTACATGCGTAATGACTCTATTTAGCTAGGATCCGGCGGTTTTTTACCGCGACAGCTGCGACGGAAAGAAACCACCGACACGTGCCGGGGCCAGATACGAAAAGAAACCGAGAGACGCAAAATGGTTCGCTCTATCGATCTATCCTGGATCCACGTACGACTGCGTTCTCGACGCACCGAAGAGAAAATCAGAATGAACCGAACTGTCACTCTGAGGACCGATTGCTACCAGCGTGACACACGTGTGCCATTTTGTATTTCAGGCGAAGAAAATGAAATTAAGTTTGTACGTGTCGTTTTCTAAAATTATATCTTTGCATTCCAGTGTCCCCGCTAATGGGACATTGTGAGTCTAGAATCGATCACTCGGAGTGCAGAGGGTTAATATTTATTAATTATTTTTAATTAAGATTGTACAGAGCGTGTCAAGAAGCTTTTCCGAATTTCGAAGAGCTCCCTGACAGTGATTTTTGCTGTCCGCGAGAATTTCTGCCGCCTCCGCGCCGTGCAATTAACGCGGAGAATTTTCATTTAGCATTAAAAAAAGAAAAGAAGAACAGAGCAGTCTATTAATGAGCGAATAGCTGAAAAAGGGATCGATCGATCGCCCGGTGATCCCGGTTTTCTCGACGCGTTGCGATGGTTCCCGCGCGGCTCAAAAAGGTACCAATTACCTCTAAAATTTATAATAACGAGCGATTTACCATAATTAATCGATTACGACGGCGGGACGTGCGCGGGCCCGGGTCGGGCCGGGCCGGGCCGGGCCGGGCCAGTGGCGCGCGCGATCGCACAGCGCCACGCCGTCCGTGGGGATTTTTTGAGATCATAATTTTAGATAGGCCGCTCCGGCGTTCCCGCTGACGCAAATGGCGGTGTGTAGGCAAATTGAGGTGAGATTGGAGGTCAGCACTCCGACGATGACCGTTACCATCATGCTCTCACTCGGCTCGCCTGTGTGTGGGGCGATACGAAAGCAATTTGCGTCCGTTGGACGTTCGCGATCTGCCTCGCTACATCTTCGTAATCGCGCGATACCATGCGGAAAAACCACTAGATCCTCTAGGCGAATGTTGCTCACACCCATTGCTAATTTATGCGAATTTTTCGTTGGAACACGATCAACTGTGCTTGGGAATTTTTATCTCGGGAACCGTTCGTCCATTCGACTTGAATCTTGTTTTACCACAAGCAGGGAGGTTCGATCTACATCAACAATTTTTTATTTCTTCCAAAAATTCATTTTACAGCGGCAAAAAGTATTTTCTAAATTTCCCCTTTTCCTATACCTCGTTGTAAGACAGTAGGCTGTACTTGGGAATTTTTATCTCGGGAACCGTTCGACCAATCGATTTGTATCTTCTTGTATCACAAGCAGGGAGGTTCGATCTACATCAACAATTTTTTATTTTTTCCAAAAATTCATTTTACAGTGGCAAAAAGTATTTTCTAAACTTTCCCTTTACCTATACCTCGTTGTAAGACAATAGGCTGTACTTGGGAATTTTTATCTCGGGAACCGTTCGTCCATTCGACTTGAATCTTGTTTTGTCACAAGCAGGGAGGTTCGATCTACATCAACAATTTTTTATTTCTTCGGAAAATTCATTTTATTGACCTAAAAATTATTTTCTAAACTCCCCCTTTACCTGTACATCCCATAGGCTGTACCTGGGAACTTTTATCTCGGGAACCGTTCATCGAATCGATTCGAATCTTGTTTTATCACGTGTTTATTTGACTGTGTGTGTGCTAAAACAAATTCCGAATCATCATGAAGGCTAGAAGACTGTTCTACGAAATATTGATTGAAGATCGAGTGATTGTTGAAGCTTCTATATATTTTACATTTCCAAATCTGTGTATCTTCGAAGGGAGCGACAGAATTCAAAGGGTACGATATTTTCCGTGGAATCACGATGGCGGCGTCGAATGGGAAATCATGTATCGGCCATAATTGAATTTTCCAGCGCGAGGACGCGAACATACGGCCGCGGAGAAAGCTTTCAGCAGTTCGAAACAATTCGGCCGGGCCATAAAACTTCAGTCACTATAAATCTGGACTCTTAACTGCGAGGCGATAAATCACGTAACTTATATGAGAACGGGCGGCTGTACGACGCGATAGATCGGCAACTATGAAACTCCTCGCATAGATCTCTGCCGGTCGACATTCTCGCGATAGAATCGTGCCCTCTCATCTGTTCTACTTATTTTTTCAGATCAAGAAAGAAAATATTTGGCTCGTCATAATTTTTATTCCGATTCAAAGATCCGTCTGTTCGTGACAGTTGGATTTTGCAGATTTCACCGATGCCAATTGACTTTCTGGCAAAGCGTCGGTGGCAGTCGGCGGCCATAGTGTCGGCGCTGGCAGCGTCTGCGGTCAGTTAAATCAGAATTCAATTTGAACGACGTTCGAGCGGGGAGATCCCCATAGCAGATACGAAATATTCATGGCGAGAATACTTTATCGTCGTTATTCTTAGACCGACACGCACCGTCTTCCATAAATACGTTTCTGCCGCGCGTTTACACCACTTAATCGCGGTCTAAGGCCGCGACTTTATCAGCCGCCGTTTCTATTTGTTAATTGAAAGTTAGCGTAGATGCGCCGGTGAGTCGAGCACGAGATAACGAACCCGGCAATCTCCGCCCTTGCGCTCCCCCTTTTGCAATTCTGAACAGACTCGAAATCAATTCACGGAATCTAAATCTCCCCGGGGGAATTCACACTCGTCGCTCCGACAAATAAATGTACAGAAAATATAGAATCCCTCATGAAACATTTAGCGCCGCTGCCTAATGGCCTGCTGACGGGGTGAGAAAAGCAAAGATAAAAACGGGGAAAGGTTATTTGCATTCGGAATAATTCAGAATTTTTTACATTGAATCGCCAGCCCCCGCAGGCCGCGGGAAACTATAACTGGAAAATTATAACTAGTAGGATTATTGCAAATTTTCGTTCACAGTTATCGAGAGGAACTTTGAAGTTTGCAAAAATGGGAATTTGAGAAGATTAGTCGTAGCGATTTTCGTGATGGCGATCGATTCGAGAGTTCGACGAAGGTTCGGGAATTTTGTTGATTATTGGGAACGATGTTTCAAGCCTGCAACCATGGTCGCACCCTCGCGGAGGATCGACAGGCCGCGACGCGAGAGTGGCCTGATCGATTTAGCGCCAAATGTCGCCGTGTTTTACACGCGGCAATAATGGTCGAAATCTATGTAGCCAATATTTCAAGCCACCCTTTCTCTCGTCCCCTGCCACCTTATATGAAACGTTCATATATATACTAGCAACGCGTAGCCCCGGTTATTGGCTCGCATATGGCCGACGCTCGATATTTCAAAGCCGGCGGTAAAATGGAAATACGAACGACGCGCGAATTATTAACAATATTCCACCGTCCGACACGGGGTATCACTACTCGAATCCTCTGACTTCGCTGGCAGATTTCTCGGTTAATAATTGGGTTATACGAGTAATTCCAAATGCTACCACTAACCAAACGTTACCGTTACCTACTGTAATTTTCTCAAAATTTTAGGCTGTTCGTTTAGGGCAGGGAAAAGTTACTCTTGCCCGCTTGACATCTGACGGTCGTATTGTAAGGGAAATATTGAGATAAAATTTATGAGTGGATTTCTCGAGTACTGTATGAGATATCCGAGTAAATCAAAATGCAAATGATACGTGTAGCTAACTCCTACTTTGTGTATTTTTTTCAAAATTTTCGATTGTTCAATGAGGGTAAAAAAAAATTACTCTCGGAAGCTCGAAATTTTTGGAACCTTGTCCAAGAGGAATAGTCAGATCACCTTTATCGGTGGATTTCTCGACTACTGTATGAGATACCCGAATGAATCAAACTGCAAATAGTTAGTCTATCCTTCCTTTACTTCGTACATTTTTTCCAAAATTTTCGGTCATGCGTTAAGGGTAGAAAAAATTGCTCTTAGAGGCTCGAAATTTTTGGAACCATTTCCAAGAGGAATACTGAGATCAACTTTATCAGCGGATGTCTCGACTACTGTATGAGATACCCGAATGAATCAAACTGCAAATAGTTAGTCTATCCTTCCTTTACTTCGTACATTTTTTCCAAAATTTTCGGTCATTCGTCAAGGGTAGAAAAAAGATAAAGTACGGCGAGGTGGAACGAAAAGTGATAGGTGGATCCGAGAGCCAATAAGCAGACGACTGTTTTGCATTGTGGGGAGGCCGCTGGCGATCCTTTTTGCGTAATTAGGCCCCTAATTTTCGCCAACGAGGAATCCCGGCGTGGCTCGTATTCGGCGACTGGCCGATGACATTCTTCGGCGCACCGTAATTAATATAATTGTCGTTGGTTGGTCGGAGGAAAGGGGCTGACAGCAAATAATCGCGAAGCAGGCTCGCCGCGCGCAAGGAGCGTTCGGAAGAAGGATCGCGGTCAAGTGCCTCTTAAAAAGTAATCTTCGAAGTCAGTGAACTGTGTAACGTAGTCCCGTCGCGTGTAAATTACGCGTCCCCGGTACGGAAGGATCCTTTCTTGCCGTTCTCGGATGTATCTCTCCCCCGGGACTATCATTCTTCTCGAGCAGGATCGGTCACTTCCCTCCCGAGGTATTTAAATTCCGTTTATTCGACCGACCCGGCCACATTATTTCGCGTGCCTGCGCCTTACGTCACAAGAAACGTGTCCGGGAACGCCGCGGCACCCGTAATGTCCGCCAGGCAATTAGCCCGAAAGTATATGTAATTAAATTTTTAATACGCCTTTTTAATACCCCGCACCACCGGGGAACGTCGAACCATTCTTTCCCGGCCGATGAGCATTGTTCGCCACGCACCGCGATTCCGTTCTTACTATGAATTATTATCTGCTATTGTTTCGCCCCGTATCGCTCGCTCCCGGATCTTTATGCAAATCTCGGTTTTTCATAATTTATTTTCCGCACGCTGGAACGATTTCCATGCGGTTCACCGTTTTGCGCGGTTTCGCCGTTGAATTAAAACTCGTCCGACGGTTTCAACCCCTGAAATTGAATATTGCTTGATTAAAACAATACGGGTACCTCGGTTTTTGGTTCCACTGTTAACCTGTAAAATTTTATTTTCGGTTATTTCGTGCATCTAGCAATTCCGTTTCAAGAGGGTGGTTTCGACCCTTAAGGATGAGTCCTGGTGGATAAAATAAATATGTGTATCCTTGTTTCTGATCCCTCTATCAATCTGCGAAGTTTGATAATTTTGCTTCAACTATAACTGCAGTAGAAAAATAGCGGAGTCCACCAAAGATTTATTTAATTTAATACTTCTGACAACTGTGCCCTAAGCAATCCTTCCTGTTTCATTTTGGGGATTCCAGGGAAGATTTCGGGGAGGATAGAAGCATCGACAATAATTGCGATAGCGTTCGAAGAGAGTAATCACAGCCGCTGTCGATCAGAACTATCAATACCGCGCCTCACCCCTTGACACCGGTTTAATTATTCGAATGATTTATCGCCGGAGCCGTTTCTCCAGGAACGTTGGTCTATTAAAGGGCTGTTGCAGCCCGGAGATCCTCCAGGATCATCGTATATCGACACATGTCCTCGTAGCCGGTGGGTCCGCAACATTTTTAGGGTGCTGTCCCCGGTTCATTCTTCAAAAACCGACCGGTGCATATGTCGGCGCAAGAAACATAATGTTATCAAGCTGCCCGGCGTGGAGAGGCCGTCGACGGACACGGTCCCCCAAGGACCTCGTCCTTTTCCTCGCAGTCCTTCGCTCCCGTCCTTATTGATATACCGAATAAACACACTTGGCAGCTAGGCGCGGGATAGCTTTGCCAGGCAAATAGACTGCGAAGGACTGCTCTTCGACCTGCTGCCCCTCTTAAAGCCGAAATAACCTTCGCTGGAACCTCTCAGACGCTATCATTGACCATTACAGTTAATAAACCCACCACGACCGACGGAGCTTTCGAATTTTTCATTTCATCGTCGTTCAAATTATAGGGACGATACGTATACACGTGATTCACGATTTAAACGAGGCACTGATCAACATACACTACGATTACAAGCAAGTAGGTGCGAATTTGTACCGAGATGTACAGGTCCGGCGAGTTTTCGTCGAAAATTTCCAAGCCCCATCGCCGAGAGGAAATTGTTTCACTATTTTCGACGGTATTTATGATTTAAATTTGGAATTATACAGCATACGTCGCGATGAGAAACTAGTAGGAAGTGTACGGACGAATTTGTACCGAGATGTACAGGTCCGGCGAGTTTTCGTCGAAAATTTCCAAGTCCCATCGCCGAGAGGAAATTGTTTCACTATTTTCGACGGTATTTATGGTTTAAATTTGGAATTACACAGCATACGTCGCGATGAGAAACTACTAGGAAGTGTACGTACGAATTTGTACCGAAATGTACAGGTCCGGCGAGTTTTCGTCGAAAATTTCCAAGTCCCATCGCCGAGAGGAAATTGTTTCACTATTTTCGACGGTATTTATGATTTAAATTTGGAATTGTACAGCATACGTCGCGATGAGAAACTACTAGGAAGTGTACGTACGAATTTGTACCGAGATGTACAGGTTCGGCGAGTTTTCGTCGAAAATTTCCAAGCCCCATCGCCGAGAGGAAATTGTTTCACTATTTTCGACGGTATTTATGATTTAAATTTGGAATTGTACAGCACATGTCGCGATGAGAAACTACTAGGAAGTGTACGCACGAATTTGTACCGAGATGTACAGGTCCGGCGAGTTTTCGTCGAAAATTTCCAAGTCCCGTCGCCAAGAGGAAATTGTTTCATTATTTTCGACGGTATTTATGATTTAAATTTGGAATTATGCAGCATACGTCGCGATGAGAAACTACTAGGAAGTGTACGGACGAATTTGTCCCGAGATGTACAGGTTCGGCGAGTTTTCGTCGAAAATTTCCAAGTCCCATCGCCGAGAGGAAATTGTTTCACTATTTTCGACGGTATTTATGATTTAAATTTGGAATTACACAGCATACGTCGCGATGAGAAACTACTAGGAAGTGTACGTACCAATTTGTAACGAGATGTACAGGTCCGGCGAAAATTGTCGCTAAGTGGAATCGTTTTCTGTATCGGTCCTTCCGGATTTAAATGGGGCAATCCACCAATCTCCATCAACCTCCGCCACTCTAATCCACCCCTCCTCCCCCCAGGCAACCCCAGAAGCGTCTCCGCAATCAAGCCGAAAGTTAAAATGCTCGGTGTCTTCGTAGTCTCGCGTTACAAGTTTCCACCCCTATCGATCCGGCGTTAGCGCACCTTGTCCAGTGGTCGGCTCGACGGTAAATAAAGATGGGTAGTTTTCCCATCAGCGTGCACACACGCACCCTCGGTAACACTGCTCCGTCCTCGTACGTGTGTGCACGGGCCAGACGGTTTTAAATTCCGCGAGTCAAAGCGATGTTTGACATGGAAATGTTGAACGATGCATTAAACATGCCGCGCGGAGTGCTTCCTCTCTTTTTCCCCGGAAAAAGGGAAACGGAACCGACCCCCTCTCCCCAGCCCCCTTCAAACCACCCCCTCGACGATCGTATTGCCGACCGAGAGGCCCCCGGTCGGGCCCCCGCCTACACGCTATTGTTCGAGCAATGTTTATTTAAGCAAACGAAAGCAGCCGCTCCTACGCTGAATTCACGTTCCCGAACTGGCTTCCGGTTCGGATCGATAGCGACGCCAGTCGACGCCGCGATTTTTGCGTCGCGACGCCTTCTATCCGACCGTATGCGAACACCTCATGCTTCTCAATTAACTGGCAAATATTCGATGCGTCCGGGATTTAAAAATAAAATTTCTTCCTGGCTGGCTTTGAACAATTGGAAATAGGGGAAGTTTAGCAATTGTTTTATATATATAAAATTATGGTACTTTAAAAATTCGATACGTAAATATTGTTGTGGAATGTTTCATTTAGAGGGGCATGGCAGCCATTTTCCTATTCACTAAAAATAAAGCTGCCTTGATTAAACTGTACTCCGCAGAAATTGATCAGTAGAAAAGTAAGGGTAGTTCGAAAATATTTTTTTAAAATATAAAATTGTGTCTCTTTAAAAATTCAATAGGTACATATTGTCGTGGAATGTTTGAATAGTATTTGTTGAAAAATTGAGCCAGATATCTTGAACCAGTAGGCTACGGCAATTGAGCTAATTTAATTTAATAGTGGGCACCAGGACTGCTTCAACGGAATGCAGAAGGGGGTAAACGCGTTTAGCATTCGTTCGACGATTCGTTAAATTGGCGGTGGTAATAAAAAGTGTATTAGCATCGCGACCATGCGAATAGGATTGTCGAGATCTTATCGGCGGAAGAGGTAAAAGGGATAATTGTTATCGTTTCTTATTATCGATGCACCAGATGAAGACAAAGGCGTCGCGAATCAGAGGATCGTGATTGGTGGAGTCACGTTTTGCCGAGGGTCGGAAGCACGCACCTGCAGAGGGCAATTTCGCTGGACCTTCCCCGTAAAAGGAACTCGCCCCATTGTCCGGCAAATGACATCAAGCTTATTGCATTATTTAAAGAGGCTCGCCTTTAGGCCGCTTTCAGCCGACCCGTACTTAGGTTTACTATACCTGTCTGTCTTCGAAATGTATTATAATCTCGATCTGTTCCAAACACCGTCGTTCCCAGTCTTGCAATTAACATTCATTCAATTTAATCCTATTACTGTTAGTTGCAGGACCCTTTAATTTAATTTTCTATCACTTTTCTTGAAAATCATAGTCACCCTCTTGAGGGTCGGAGGACACAATATTAATTCTTCTTTAAAAAATAATTAACCCCACTCTGAGTCCTTTAAACTACTACTTAAAGGGACCGAATTATATACCAGCAAATTTCCATTTTTTGGAGG
Organism: Halictus ligatus; assembly: GCA_028454255.1. Lineage (NCBI taxonomy): Eukaryota > Metazoa > Arthropoda > Insecta > Hymenoptera > Halictidae > Halictus > Halictus ligatus. The sequence continues at coordinate 9,459,908 of CM052142.1, read as the reverse complement.
AAACATAGTCACCCTCTTGAGGGTGGAAGGACTGATGAATACTAACTCTTCCTCATTTTAAAAGAAAATAATTAACCCCACTCTGAGTCCTTTAAACTATTATTTAAAGGGACCGAATTGGATGCTATTAACAAATTTCCAGTTTCTTTTTTGATTGTTAGAAGTCTTCAAGGACTGGGGATGAAATTACGAACACTGATTAATTGTTTCGCTTCAGGAATGTTTGATAGATTTTAATTGTGATTTGTGTACTCACCAGGAGAGATGCCGAGTTTCACGTGGAGGCTGCTGGGACTTCTGTGATCGGGGGTGGTTATGGGGGCGGCTATGGGTGGCGACAGGTGGGGGAGTGCCGGTGTTCCACCACCTGTCGTCGTCATAGTCGTGGTAGCACAGGGATTTAGGGGTGAGGTCCTCTTGAAAGACTGCTCTGTTCGCCACGCGACCTCGTTATCGCCTATCCAAACTTTACCTGCGGGAAGAGAATGATACACGGTTATTAATTCGCTCTCACGGCTGTTCAACCCCTTCCCAACGCCATCAAACATGACCAAAAAAAAAGGACACTGCAACAAAATGCACTGAACACTGCAATACAAACTCTCCATCCATCTCATTATCTAATTACTCTCTGAACTGAAACCCTGCTGCGTTTGAAAACCACGAAATGCCACGCATAATTAATTCTTGCAATTGTAAAGATTGGAAAAATTCTTAAAGAAGGCCATCGGTAAAAGAAGACTATCAGTATTTATTTCCGGTAATAAATTTTTGTCCAGTAACGTTGCTTCTGCGTTCGTAATTGAAAGTTAACACTCACATAAAAAGATTATTGTTTCAATCTCTGTCAATATTCCCAAGAAATAAATCTCAAGAAGACCACCCCTTTAAAAGCCTCCCGGAAAAATACAAAATACATCGGTCAGAAGCAAAATGTACAGAATAAAATTAATGGACGGCACACATTAAGATCGTACATATTAAACGCAGTGCCACGATTGCAGTAACATTGCACAATCGCAGATTAATAATTCTCAACCACATACTCGTTGCCGTAACAATCTGAAAAATTAAGTAATCCTGCCTCATCGACTCTCCGCCACTACAATCGATTTCCATTAATCAGTTTATCAGGAATCCAACAATTTATTGAAGCATAAATCGAGGAAACGGTGGAACTTAAGGGTTCGAAGGTCCTGTTCAAAGGCGGCCGAATAATAAATCTGGGTTAAAGTAGAAATTTCGAAATTGCCGCGGCGATGTGTGTTTGCAAATTTCGAAATGCACACCCGAGGAATCTCGATGAAGAAAACTCGCGGGCAACGAGGAGAGAGAAAGTTCGCAGCGAAAACGACCGGCGAGAAATTATTCGCGGCAGCCGCGTTATCAAAGCGCAGGATCAAATTGCAAAAGCAGTTTCCCCGAAACAAATTCCCCCCGTCCGTGTTTCTGTATTAGTATAACTCGCGTCGGGGGTCTTTGTGCCCGCGCAGAAAATGGCTTCCTTCCCCTTGGCGGGATCCGGCGTAATTAGCAACCCCTACGAATCCCCTATTCCTGCCAGTTTTCCCGGCTTTTCCACCCCCGTTTCCCTTAATTTCTGGGAACAATGCCTGCCTCCGGACGCCGCTCCACGACGCCAGTGTCTAATTACAGCCTGGAGACTGCCACCCTTGTGGCTACAGGGTGTATCGAATTTTCCGGGCGCGGAATAATTAAAGGACGCCGTTTATGATCGCTGAGGGCACTTCGACTCAAATTTCAAGCGTACAATACAGCAATATATAATACAATAACATTTCATCGGGACCTTTTATATTAAATTTTAATTTTCCTTTTATGTTAAATTTAAATTTCTGACAATATCAGAGACAAGGAAGTATTTAACAGTAGAACGACCGAGAAATAAATGCGACTGACGTATATTGCTTTGTAACAGTGACAAGACCATTATGTGCCCATTCAGACTTCATACAAATTTGATAGTAATATGAGCTCCAACGAAGAGGTTTATTAAAAAATTTCTGATTAAAACATTTTTACAATTTCAGTAATTGTAAAAGAAACAATTAGGAACCAGTCTTTTGCTGTTAAAAACTGTGTACCCGAGAATCGGAATTGTTTAAATACCAATAAAAGAAACGTGAACAATGAAAGAGGTTTTAGGCTAGGAGCTGATAGGGGATGAAACAAGGAAGGGTTGTGAGCCCAAGCGCGAAATTGCCCTTTCATATTAAATTTAAATTTCTGAAAATATCAGATAGAAACTCCGAATAAATATTTCCGTCGAAATGTTTCGGGGAAGATTTTCCGTCGGATGGGTGTTCGTCGACTGCGGATTTCCCAGCCACCCCGTAAATGACGCATCGGAGGAAACACGCAAATATGTCCCACCCCCGCGTGCGTGAGCCGTGACTCAGACTCGGTATTATTTGCTTGATGAATGATTTAGTCGCCGAGTCTGCGCCCGTCTCTCTCTATCAGCATCTCGCACCCCATCTCTTTCGCTAACGAGGGAGCGAAGATGTAGGAGAGGAGAAAGTTTCATCCAGAGGGGGAGAGAGAAAGAGAGAGAGAGAGAGAGGGGGGATGGAAAATGTTCCATGGCCAGGGGTTGCTGGGGGTTTCGGGGGGAAACGTTTACAGAGAGGAACAAGAGCGAGAGGAAAAGCAGAAGAAAGTGTAGCTGGCGCTAACTAAGGGCGTCGGCTAATCAATATCATCAGGGAATGGCCGCTGACCTCCTCTCTGGACCACCATTGTTCCGTATGCCAACTTCCATCGCTCTCACTTAGGCTTACAAACAGCAAATCAATTTAGGAACTAAAAATATCTCATCGCGTGTATACGTTAATGTCATTAAACTGCGAGAAAATGAAACGAACGAAAGAGTTAAACTGCACTGCTATGTTCCGGGTAATTAAAATGATAATAGATGAATTTCTGTTTCTTGAAATCGATTTTTACATCGCGCATAAAGATCCCCCGCCAGGCTCTTTCTGATTATTTGCGAACAATTAAAATAAATTCTGCTGTCTGAAATAATTTCCATGAATTTCTCTATACGTTATTATTTTTTTTTCTTCAGTTTCTAATTGCACAGCGCTGTACACTGGGGATAATTATTACACACTTGAAGAAACTTTAATTTGTAATACAAACTAGTTGGTGATAAAGAGCGGCATTCGGAATTAGAAATTGTGAACTGTCTGTTCTATTATAAAATACTAATTTGTTGAGAAACTTTATCCTTTGCACCGTTCGCTGTGCGTCAGGAAAATGTACACCGGTATAGACTTTTTAATTGCCACCGGAATAAATTAAACCACCGAAAGAAATTATTCTGTAAACGTAACTACGTTCCAGTGTTCGGATACTCTTTCCATATTTGCTGTATTCTATTAAACGCGGCACATATAAAGCACTAATTCAGCGAGTAATTTATGAACCCTTTGGACTAATTGCTATTTCCATTCGTATTAGAATAACGCACCGTGCACCGCAATTTTTATATACGCTGGAACACAAACGAAAACAATGAAAGAAATATGCAAGTATTACCAGTGTGTTCCGGTGGTTGCATACGATAATGTTTTCATATTTATAATGTCCTATTAAATGCAAACCGGCTTCTCGTAAATTACGAATTTAACAGGATTTATTAACCCTTTCGAACAATTAGTATTCATATTCGCATTCGGAAAATGCACATTCGAGCGGAATATTTTATCTACGTTAGAACGCAGATGAATCCAATAAATGAAATATTTATGCGAGCACTAACATGCTCCAGTGAGTAGATTTATATTATACAAGGCGACTAGATTTCTATTTTCAATTTTCTCTTTTCAAAATTACATTATTTCTCTACAATACTCTCCAAATATTCTCTTAAACATAATTGAGATTTGTGCGGCGTCAGAAAATACTTATTCTGCCAAAAATTGTTTCTCTCCCTGTATTCTACTTAAATTAATTTAACCATTTATTGATCAGTCTTTCTAACAGTTAACACTAGGTTTACGGAGTACTAAAAATCACTGTTTTACTTTATAAAAATAACATTAATCTATCGATCAAAGTTTGTAGCCATTTTTTAAAAATAATATATACTCGAAGAAATCAATTTGTCAAATAATTGCTCAATTTAATTTCGCAATATATAAATATTAGAATCGAGTTAAATTAAATTAAATAGAGTTAAAGAAAACTGCTAAATCTGTGCTCGAATAAATCGGTTTCGCGTGAAAATAATAATTAATAATGCTACTTTCCGGTTCGAAAAATAGAATGTCGTTTTTCATACTAATTTCACAGGGTGGCCGATCGATCGGCAGGTAGGAACCAGGTCCGGCAGCGTTACTTTCCACGAGCACGCGAGCGTAATTGAATTTTCCAGGACGTCGAAATCACCGCCCCTTTAGGGGTTGTTTCCGTTTGTCTCCGCGGGGTGGAACGGGCCCGGGGGTGCATGCAAACACCGCGAGATTAAAAGAACCGTCGATCCCGACCATAGGAGCCGGAGATCATGTCCGGAGGACTCGCCCCGAGGTCCGCGGGACCCGCAAATCTCGAAAATGGCTGCTAATATCGCGAGCGACGAACGGAAACATTAATAACGCGTCCGATCGAGGAGGATTTAGGATCGAGGAGCTTCACGGTTGGCTGGATCGACTTTTAAACAGTCGCTCGGCCGGACAAATAATCGTCAGCGGGAATAATTATTGTTTAGCGGCGCGCTGCTTTCGCTTCACGGGGGATGGAACAGGGGAGAATTCTAATTACCACCATTGCTGCCGACGCTATTAATTAAACGGGGAAATAAAGATACCCCGAGCCATGCTGGAATCCTGGTTGTTCTGAATAATTATCGTTCGCAGTCGTTTCTCCGGGACGCGGTTCCTCGGAAGCGCCCCGATTAGAGGCGGAGCGGCGCAGCTCATGCTGTTTCATAATAGCCCCTCCGTTCCCGAGATAACAAATATCGTTTACATGCCGTGTAATTGAACGTCGGCCCCTGTACAATTTCAAACAAAGTCCTTGAAACTGCCGCGAGCCACGGGATTTCACAAAGCCAGTGTCAAAATCGAACGTCGTCGACTTCGCGCGACCATAACTGACGAACGAACGCGTGAAATGCAAAAATACCGACGCCATCTTGTAGAGCACTGCCGATATCAATATTCCAGGTCACGAAGTTTCGCCAGGGAAATTAATTAACTCCCCCGGAAATTTATAACGTGAAATGTAGGAAGCTTGAATTTATAAAATTCTATAGGGTCTTATCGCCCCTTAAATTTATTCAAGCATTTTTACTGAAAATTTGATTTAATTTTTTAATATTGAAACAGTCTATACCTCATCAACCCTTTCATTCCAGCCTTTAATTAAAGGACAAATGATTATGCTGCCTTTGTACAGTCAGTGTACTGCAGCTATTTAAAGTATTTCATGGAGCAGGGACAACTTTAAATAAAAATCAAAAAGACAAATAAAAAAAAAGAAGAAATATCCAGTCAGGTTCCTAATCGGCTACCAGCATTTCCAGTCTTAAATCAAAAACAAAATTAATATTTAAAAGCGACAGTAATTGATAATCTCATGCAGCATCCCCCCAAGGTAAGCTCTCGTGAATCCCTTTTGCTCGAAATAAAATTTTCTATGAACAAATCCGACTACCAATTTGCAGGGAAATATAAATGTTGCTGTTTCCAAATGTTTGCTATTTACCACCAACTATCCGAGAACGTGATTTCCCTCCTGTCGCGTCCCAGCAACCCCCTTTCTATTAGGAGAAGCGTCGGCCAGCGAGAAAGACTGTGGAAATAGCAAGCGTGGCTCGCATAAACAGAGCCATCCATTTGATGATCGGTGGTGGTACAGGGTCGGTTTCTCCCTTTGCATTCCCCCCATTCGTCGAAGCGGGCGCGAACTCCATTCACGGGTTTATCACTGTCCAGATAACAACGATTTACCTATGGACGAGTAGGGCCGAGGGGACAGTGAAAAAGGAGAGACCAAGACGAGAGAGAGAGAGAGAGAGAGAACTCAAGGGGGTTGGCGGGGGGGACAGAGGGGGTAAGAGACGGCCAGCCACCTTGCATTCAGAAGTATTTCACTTTAACGGCCCTCCGGGGGATTGGCTGACCCTGGTCGCCAGACCCTTCACCGTTTCAGCATAATGGACCTCTACATTACTTATTCGTCCTGGCCAATGTCCTGCCAGGAGCGTCCGACGACGACGCTCGTTTCCACGTCCTTCCATTTCCGTGCGCGATTAATCGCGGCCAGCCATGAACCTGCGCCATGCTAGATCCCTCCTTTCTTTATCATCCCAGACGAGATTTATCCTTGGAGCGCGTCCATTCCGATTTTCATGTGAATCTTTTCGACCACAATTACAACCCTAAATCGATTTCTCAGAACCCTCATGATCAATTTTCTCTCGACGTAATCGCGAACTTGGAACGAACAGCGGTCTTCAAGTTTTAATTTCAGCCCTCATAAGTTTGGAAATTCTTGCGAGAAGACGGTCCAAAGGCGGTTTTACCTGAGCTGGGGATTTATCGATTTTTCCTGGGGATTACGAATTTCTGCTTCGGAATTAAATACCCTTGTCTTGAAGTGTAGTTTTTTACCTTTAATTCGAGCCCTTTAAAGTTTGACGATTCCTACGGGAACAGATCTTAAAATTGATTTGAAACAACCCCTTAAAACTCAGTCACTCTCTTCTGAGCTATGGATCGGGATTTGTACATTTTTTCGACATGATTTCGAGTTTTTCTTCAAGATCAAATATACCTATTTTGAAGCGTGATTTTTTAGCTTTAATTTGAGCCGAAAAACGTATTGAAATTCCTACGGGAACACACTTTAAAATTAGCTTTAATCATCCCCTTAAAATTCAGTCGATTTCCTCTGAGCTGAGGATCGGAATTTGTCAAATTTTTCGACATGATCTTGAATTTCTTTGTAAACGTCAGTAACCCTATCATTGAGTACTATCTCTCACCTTTAATTCAAGCCCTCGAAAGATAAAAAATTCCTACAGGAACACGTTCTAAAATCCACCGAAATCGACCCCTTATGATTCGACCCTTAACCTTAGCTGTTAAGTTTTATCGATTCCTCGTCAATAAAAAATATTTTAAAAAATACTTATAACGTAAAATGACCAGTACAGAAATAGAAAAAAGAAGATCGCTTCTGGAATGGTTCGAAAGGCTTGGTGAAGGGGTTGAAACGCCAGGTACACGGGTCCAGGAGAGGACAGAGGTCCAGTCGAGCTGAAATTTCGTCGCGATCGCAGCCCCGAGCAATCTGCTTTTCCCGCGGTACTCGAAAGAATTGAAAATTCCTGCTCGTCCAAGGGTTGAAGAGGTCGAGGCGGAGGGGTGGCGAGACACGGTCCAGATGGGGGTTGGAGGCGGCCGGGAAAAACGGCGGAGTAAAGAAGCGGACGCGGATAAAGCGTTCGATATAAGATTAATAGTGGAGGCCGCTGACCGAGCCTGTACACGTCGACGAAGGGCGGCCCGGGCTATATAGGATGGTGATTCCTCTTTGAAGGTGGAATCGTGGGCAGTGGCCAAATTGAATCCTGCTTAGGACAGGCGAAGCGCCGCCTGGCTGGACCGGGGATAGCCCTCGAGCACTTTCTCCAATAAATAAATTGCTACGGATTCGCGCGGCGGCCACTCGAATTAAAATTGTCCCTCGGATTCCACTCCGCTCGAAAACAAACAATCTTTATCCACCGCAATGGACCCTGTAACGCCATCCAAAAACTGTTCCGTCCGCGAACTCTTCCCAAAACAAATTATTTTTAGGTGTGTTCTATCGTGGACCCTTGTACATTGTTACAATTACAATGAATTTCATGCCTCTCTTTCGGAAATGAAAGTCTTAGTTCGAAGAGTAACCGAAGAAGAATCACTAAATTTTAAGGGGTTGGTTAAGATTTATTTTAATATTTGTTCCCCTGGGAATTTTCAAACTTTAAAGGGCTCAAATTAATGGTGAAGAATCACACTTTAAGATAGGTTCATTTGATTTCAAAGGGAAATTCAAAATCATGGCGAAAAAATTTACAAACTCCGATCCATAGCTGAGAGGAGCTAGGGCTTCAAATACTGAATTTTAAGGGGTTGTTTGAAATCAATTTTAAAATATGTTCCCCTAGGAATTTTCAAACTTTAAAGAGCTCAAATTAATGGTGAAGAATCGCACTTCAAGATAGGTTAATTTAATTTCGAAGGAAAGTTCTAAATCACATCAAAAAGATTTACAAACCTTGATCTATAGCTTAGAGGAAAATACTGAGTTTTAAGGGGTTGTTTAAAATCAATTTTAAAATATGTTCCCCTAGGAATTTTCAAACTTTAAAGAGCTCAAATTAATGGTGAAGAATCACACTTTAAGATAGGATCACTTAATTTCAAACGGAAATTCGAAGTCATGGCGAAAAAATTTACAAACTCCGATCCATAGCTGAGAGGAGCTAGGGCTTCAAATACTGAATTTTAAGGGGTTGTGTAAAATCAGTTTTAAAATATGTTCCGCTGTGAATTTTCAAAGTTTAAAAGGCTCAAATGAATGGTGAAGAATCGCACTTCAAGATAGGTTGATTTAATTTCGAAGGAAAAGTCGAAATCGTGTCGAAAAAATTTACAAACCCTGATCTACAGCTCGGAGGAAGATACTGACTTTGAAGGGGTTGTTTAAAATTAATTTTAATACAAATTTTTGGTAGTCGCGTTTCCAAAAAGAAATTCCTACAAGAGCTGTAGATGCTAATCGGCCGTCCACTCCACCTGTCGGCATGGTATCTACATAGATAAATTCGGTGTCGCACGTGGACCCATAGCAGGAGATTCCGATAACGCAAACCACGAAAATGCAGTGTGCACGCAGATAAAGATGCTTTCCTCGAGTCACTCTAAAGGAGAGAGAGAGAGAGAGAGAGAGAGAGAGAGAGAGAGAGAGAGAGAGCGTGTCGTCCAGGTGTGAACGACCTTTAATCGGACAATGCTTTCCTCTCTCGAGTAGTCTCCTATCTCCACCAAAACGAAGCACCGACGGCGTTGATACCGTTGCCGATCCCCATTTCGTAATTTCAATAATAGGGTGCAATAATAAGCAACGGCGCGCGTCGATCGCGTCACCGTGGATCATCGGATGCGTCTCGATCGTCCGTCTCGAGGTCTCGAGATCTCTCGATCGCTCTCGAGCATCGAAATCGTTATCGTTATCTGTCGGCTCGACGAAATTTATTTTGACACACTCGTCACGAGGACGCGTGGAACGCGTCGATCGTTTCGAATGATATTTGTTTGCGGAAGTTGTTCCCGCGGAAATTGTTTATCGAACGACTCGAGCACCGGCGTTTTCTTCGAGTGCGTCGGGTGCAAGTAGACTGTGGATAGTTATGCGCGCTTTCACTTTCATAATTCGAGGATTGTTAGGCACGAGGAAAGATTCAGCGCGGTATGTTTTGCTTAAGTGTAACGTTGTTCAATTTTTTCACTCGCTTATGGCACTCTGGCGTTGCATGTGCAATGTTTAATATTGTGCATTATACAGAGATTGAATAAAGATTGTGGTTTTACCTGCTTATCTTGTTATCTGTTTCCTATTGTTTTGATGTTCTATTGTGATTTTTGGTTTTCGGTTTTGAACGACAAATTTGTTATGTAATTTAGATAAACATAGGAGACTTTTTGTAAAGTCAGTGTACAGCTACACGTTTTCTAAAAAATATTTCGTCTAAATTGACAAGATGTATTGAGAGATACGAGAACTAATTTTGTCAAGTATTAAATAATTATTTAAGAACTGTAAGAACATTCGGTAGTTTCTTGTCAATTTGTCCGGTGCAGTTTTAATAGAATAATTTTGTTCGAATGGATGCGTGGAGAGTTTCTTGGAGCGGCTGTTATAGAAGTTCGATCCTAATCAATTTTATCGTCTAACACACTTTTTCTAGGCGTCGCGTCAACGTGACTGGTTGATAATACAATGTAGCACGTTTCCCCGTGGTCGGCGTCTCGTCGCGTCGCGGCGCTAGGTTTTTTCCGATTAATCCCGTAAAAGTGGCTCGCGTTAGTATTATTATCTTGACCGCAGGAGTAACACGCGTGATTATCGGCCTCTTTTTCTAGATAAAGGCCACTTTATTAGTTCCAGAGTAAACAGCATAAATTTTCCACTATAATGCGTCATCCTAATGAATCCCACCGAGGAATTTAATTGCCCCGATGTAATTAACCGACATCGTTATCGACAAAATAAATTCTACCGACGATTTATATCGCATCCGCTGGTCTCCTTTTATTCTACTATCCTTCTTGCTCTCTCTCTCTCTCTCTCGCTCTCTTTCTTTCTCGACAGGTTTGTTTTTGGCTTATTTACTACACTAACAATGACACCAATATTATATTTTTCAATCGTTATACTAGATTTTTAATTCAGACGAATACTTGTAGTTGTTACGATGATAGTGGTCCAGTTAAAGCACTGTAGAATTGTAACAAAAAATCGTAGATCACTTTTTGAATACTCATTCTAAAGAGGAAACATCCCTCCATAAGATCACATCAAAATAAATGCGAGAAAAAATTTTTCCAGCTACGTACAGTCGTTTAAAATCGTACGATTTCAAAAGTGAAAAGGCAACTCTACTCTTTCTGCTTTAACTTTCTTTTCATAACAGAAAACAATTTTTTAATAAAAGTATATTTAAGGGTGTAAAAGTAGACACTTTACCCTTCAAAATGGGCCAAGGTAGAATACCGTACGATTTTTTCAAGCGAAGCTACAGATGTTCAAAGATGAGCAATCTTCCAGTTATGATTACACTAGGATTTTCTTGTGCAATCATTTTTTGGAAGATCGTACGGGGGTGAAAAATGAATCTAATCGTATTAAACAAACATCGCCGTAAGTATGAACCATTTTGCGAGTGCCAGTGTCTTTTACAATCGACTCGAAAATCTCGTTTTAATGGTCCAGAGATCCACCTCTCGGAATCCAACGGTAACAGGGGGTGCAGGGGGGTTGATCTTTTTCCAGCTCGTCCAAGACAACTCACCCTTGATTCGGACTGCCAAAAAGCAGCCCGGAGAAGAAAGACAAAGGATCGGCATTCATCGCGGACGAACGGTTTCCCTATTTCTTGCTGGTTGCCCTTGTCGGAGCTGCGATCGATAAAGCCAGCCTGCTCCCTGCGTCTGCCCTAGCTACCTTAACGCTCCTCCACCCCTGTGTACCATTTCGAAAATGCACTTTCCCTCGACCGGATAATCCCTGCTCGAGCTGGGAATCTGTTCCAGGATCGATATTGCAGCGTATGCAAATCCTGTCCGCTTATGCAGACACTCGAAAACGGATGAAACGCAGGAGGGTTGAAACTTTCATCGTGCACTTTTAATAGGTCGAGACAGACGCCATTATGTAAATGTTCGCTACCTGGATCGGTACAGGTAACCAATAAAAAAAAACCGTGAATAATGAAAGAGATTTTAGGCTGCGAGCTGATAGGGGATGAAAGAGGGCAAGGGTTGTGAGCGCAAGCGCGAAACCGCCCTCCGAGAGAAACCACCCTTTGCCATAACTCCTTTCGACCGACACCTAGCCAATCTGCATGTGACCGACGCCATTTTGTTCGAGTTTAAAGCCGGGGGAGGTCTTCGCAACCCTTCTTCAATGCCACCCCTAAAATTCGTCTTCAAAAACCTCTCTTCAATGCCATTGCAATTGGAGAACTGGCACAATTTTTTTAGTGTAATATTAAGAATAGAAAGTTTATTATATTCACGTTATTATTATTATTCTTGCTTCCTTAGAATTTTTAGAACTCGAACTGAATTTTTAGAAAATGAACTGTTTCTTTTGATCGGTGCAGAGAAATTTGTATCACGCGTCCAGACGTTTCTAAAAACGTTGCTAAAAATGATTGTAAATCAATGTCACCCTCGGGAAAGTTTTCCGATATTTTTTTAAGGGAAGATTGAATTATGCGCTGCGTTCATGCAAACAGTTCCGAAGCCAATTCGACGAGTCGAACAGTTGTAACGGATCACCGAAAAAGAGACACAGTATTTTATTTCTAAAAGCATCGATTGTGGCGTCAGAAACCCACTGCGAATGCGGCGCTTTTTTTCTCTATTTTTTTTTCTACAACAGAGACACAGGGCCCGTTCTCGATTCTCTTGTGAGTACAGCTGAATGTTTATGCCTGCGGGTCGCAGTCGACGTACCGTGTCGAGCATCCCTACGGAGCGTCACGGAAATAGCCCGAACTCGAGCACAAAAGTAGAATTTCGAAAAGCGAGAAACACCCCTTGCCGTGTATCAGGTTGTCCGCCGTCGAGGTATAAATATAGTGTTCGATCGGGGTCGAAAACACGATACTCCGCCGAGCAGTCCGGGCCGACAGTCTTTTGCATCCCCCTGAAACTTCTCCACTAATTTCAACCCTGTCACAATTAACTCCAGAGACAGACGTTCGCCTCGAATTTCAATTTTTCTCCCCTAAAATATTTGAAATCGATGTAACAAAATTTGACTTGCTTTCATCTTCGATGGAAACATTTTTCTGATGCGCACAATTTAAATAGACATAATTTTGTTCCAGGGGCAGTTTCCAGTTGCACGGTGAAAATCGAGATAAAAAATCGTAACGGCACGAAGCCACCCCGTAGCGACCCTCCCCTCGGAAAAGTCGTGGGTCGTTAAATCGCGGAGACAACGTGCCGGGGAGAGGGGTGTGTTCTCCGGGGGAAAAAAGTTTAAAATGTTTGAGGAAGGGGTGGCATCCCCTTCCCTGCGATTGGCACGAGAGGTGCCGCGCAGGGGTTGTATTCCTGCGGAATCCTCGGAAACGCGTGCTTCGCCCGTGCCCGCACACCTTTCTCTTCTCCATCGAGCACGGACCGACACACGCGCGCACGCACACGCACACACACAGGCCGACAACCATAAGCGTGCAGGAAGAAGCGTTTAGGAGCGGAACAGACGCAGATGCTTCGACGCGACGGGGAGAGGACGAACAGACGGAGCCAGCCGGCGTTTTGGGGTGAGCAGAGAGACGTGTGTCTGCCATTGTGATTTTAAAATCGACCCTCCCTCCCCCTTTCCCTCGTTACCGCACCCCTAACTGACGACACCCCTTCCACCCCTTTCTACTCCGCGGGCCGTCATCTTTGATCTTCCGGGAAGAACGTTGTAGACGCTCGTCCCGAGGTGCTCGAATTTTGTCACGGTGGCGGAAAAAATCGTCTTCGAGGGGGTCCCACCCTTCTCGGACATCTCGAGAAGGGGGTGGTGGTCGTTTTAAAGGGCAGAAATCGCAATTTATCGAGCCGGTTTTCACGCGTTCGCGTTATTTCGATTTTCGGAGAGTTCGGGGTGTGTTTGTGGATTTTTGTGGGGTTTCAGGCTGTTTCAGAGGACACTCGAGGGGTGGAAAAATTCATAGTGACAGTATCGAAGCTTCCCAAGTTACTAGTTATGTAGACATTGCCATTGGTAAGTTCTGACTTTTATCGACATTATTAACATCCGGTTTCTAATGATTTGGGGGTGTATTAGTGAACTTTTGTTGTTCTGAGGCTGTTTTAGGGGTCACTAAAGGCTGGAAAAATTCGTATCGATAGTGAAGAGATTTACTAAGTTAAAATTTATGTAGAAATTGCATTATCAAGGTACTGCTTTCTATTGACATTATTAACCTCCAGCTTTTAATGAATTGAGCTTAGGGTTAGTGGATTTTTGTGATTCTGAGGCTGTTTTAGTGGTCACCAAGGGGTGGAAAAATTCATAGGGATAGTGAAGAACTTTATCAAAGGTCTGGTAATTATTAACAAGGTCTGGTTTTTATTAACATCTGGCTATTAATGAATTGGGGGTGTATTAATGTGGTTTTGTGGTTCTGAAGCTGTTTCATAGGTCAGTAAGGGGTGGAAAAATTCACATTGATAGTGAAGAGATTTCCTAAGTTAAAATTTACGTAGAAATTGCAAAATGGTTGCATGGCTGGTTCTAGTTATTATTGCATTGGGAGTGTATTATATCGGGAAAAGTGTCCCGATTAATTATGACAATTGAAACGAGACTGAGCAGACGGTACCGGCGGCGTGGTCTCGCTAGGAGATCGAATTCGCGATGCATTTATGCATTCCGCAACGTGGAACGCGACGTGGGAACCGCCGATAAGGCGGGTTGCTTATTAAATTCCTTCCCTGGCGAATCGCTGGCAATCATCTCGCGCCTCCTCCCAGTTTCTCTTTTTCACTTAGTACTTAATTAATCTCCCGGTGGCTTCGGCCTCGCACCTCGTTACTTCTCCCCGGACGCTTCCTCGATCTTGTCCCGTGCGTCCCCATCGCGTGCATCCGTCATCCGGCTCGCGTGCAGAATTCTGGGGATGCCGATGACGTGCCCGATGATTTTCCTAATTACCCCGACGTGCTTCCGACCCGTCTTACTTGCCTCTTTCTGTCGGAAGTCTTCAAAAATAACAATGTGACATCGACCTTAAAGCAGTGGCAAACTCCAAAAATATTTGGGGTAGTCGATACTTTTTTTTTCTGTGAATATAATGCACTGGAGCTTTCCACCCCTTTTCTCTTAGGACTCTGTAGATCTACTTTCTAATTTATTAAATATTGAAAGCTTGTGACAAACTTTCTTAGAGCAGTGACAAACTCCAAAAATATTTGGGGAATTCTAGAAATTAAATGGGCAGACAAATTCATTTTTTTTTTTCAAGTATTATAGTGCACAGGAATAATGAGCTTCCAACCCCCTTTCTTTCGGGACCACACGGACACATTTGGAATTCTTATATTAAAATATTAGAAGTCTGAAAAATTCCGCTATCAAACAGAACAACACCAAACTCGAAATAATCCTATTTTGTTTCATTCTCTGTACTGAATATTTGAGTTTGCACGTTTACGCAATTAAACCGAAAATTTCTCTCTCTCTCTCTCTCTCTCTCTCTCTCAGCACTGCATTTCCAACGATCTCTCTAATTGCAAGCCGTAATATTCGCGACCAGCTTAATGGACGCTAAAAGAAAGATTTTCGCCAGATTTTATGGAGATTCCTGAAGCATCAGCGCCGGTGATAATTAAGCGTACCACAACTGCATAATCGTCGACAGTCTAATCGCGAGTTACGGTTGATAACTCACGCGGAAGATCCACGTAGAAGCGATAAGATTCGTCGAACAGATAAAACGAAATTATTCGCCGGCGTGCAACGTGCTCGAGCACATTGTACGTGCTGAACGACGTTACCGGCGTAATTGATAAAAAAACCGAGACACTAATTTCTTCGTCTTTGATCGGCGGACAACCGTAAACGGCTGCATTAGAGATTCCTTTCTCGCGAATCCGTGAAAAGAGAGGTTTCGCGTTCGCTAATCGGCCGAGCGTTTTCTTCGAGCATTTTGTTCCGTACGTTTTCTTATTCGTTTTGTTAGTCGGAGTCGGAATCGTCGGATCAACGGGATTATTGTTCGATGTGAAAGCGGTTCAGCGCGAGCCCACCGACCCGAGAACGGAATATTAACTTTTACGACGGGACCGCCGGCAACAACGTTGCTTCTCTGCATCGCGAGAGTTTCGAATTACCGAATCGCAGTATGACAACAATTCCTATCGTTTCCGGATTGTTGGGCAATAACTCGGCCGACCGGCAATTACCCCGGTTGCTCGGAATCTTTTTCGAGCCGGAGAAAAATCGGTGCCAGAAAGTTCCTAACAAACGATTCTGTAAATATCTGACGGGAAACGTTTCTTCCAGGTACGATCTGAAACGTAGGACGCTTTTAAGAACCGTTTCCAAAAGTTTCAGATGCGGGCAAATTTTATATTAAAATCGAATCACATTTCTGAACTGATTCTTTCGAAAGACTGAGATGCAAAGAGAGACGAAACGAAAATAGAAATCTAATCATCACAGTCCATTCGCAGCTGAGAAAATTCTGGTTTGAAGTCGAATTAAATTTCTGAACTGAAAACGAAAGTCAAAATTAAATTATTAGACTGTAATCACAGTCGAGGAAATTTTAGCTTAGGATTGAGTTAAATTTCTGAAGTGATTCTTTAAAAGGAACGAGAGGAGACAAAGATAAAAATAAAATTATTACACTGTAATAAAAATAATATAAATAATATAATAGATAACAAAAATAAAAATTGAATCATTAACACTATATTCACACCTAAGAAAATTCTGGTTTAAAATCGAATTAAATTTCCGAATTGCTTACCTCCCAGAAATGAGACAAATCGAAATAAAAATGAAATTATTACTCTCTGTTCATAGCTAAGAAAATGACGTAACTTTCCCAGCGGATAAAATCGAGTTAAATAAGTTTAAACATGCTGTATAAAGTTTCCAAAAATTGCAAGGTCCGCAAAAATCTCCAGAAAACGAAAGACAACGGTTAATCCGAACGCGAATGATTTTTCAGCGAAGCAAATTAGATGATTAAATGAGCGATATCTCCGGAAACAAAGGAGCATCGTACCTCGAGGAACAAAGAGGCCATGAAAGGAAAACTAACCGCGTGGTTTGCATATGCAAATGTTATCTGACTGGATAAAGCGAGCGCATTAAGGCGGGAACTTTTGGGCCAGGCGTACGTGTAAATCATGGATCATAAATCTCCGTTGCTTTCAGCGTTCGCGGTGCGATATGGGGATCGCGCGATCCCCTAACAAGGCGCGCGCACAGCGAAAATGCCGGTGATTAGCGCGTTTTCATTTGAATATGAATCGCGAGAATTTCTTGCTCGGCGCGTTTCATTTTCTACAGGGAAAACGGCGTATCGGGGCCAGACGGGAATACGAAATAATAACGTGAAGGTTGGGGCACACGAATTTATTTATTTTTATTTTTTATTAAGCAAGCTTCAAGCCAGATCTGGCCTATCAGCAGTTGCCAATGTGGTGGATACTGTTTTCACAATTTTATAATGCTCGAATAACTGTCGATATTTTTAAACTTTCTAGTCTGTTTCTATCAATTTTTCCGGGAAGAAATGAGACATAGTTTTTATTTTCCATACAGACACGCAATTTAGTTCTCTTTTTTGAATATGTACAGTATGTTATTTTATGGAGATAATTTTTGTTAAGTTTTTGAAGCAAGGGTGGTAAAATTGCATATATACATATATATATATATATATATATATGTATATATATGTTATGGAGACCCTGTGGTGGCCTAAAATAAAATCCGGAGCGTGATGGTATGTCTGGCAGTATGATTTGATTGCTGTTGTATTCTTTACGTAGGTAGATTAGATTAGAAAAATTAGTATGCGCATACGGTTCCGCGTCTTTGACGCGTTCGCTTTATCAACGATCACTGATAATGTGCGAAGTTCGAGGAAATCTGATGGGATTTTTATCTCGCTTCAAGCTTAATGGAACGCCTAACAGGGTGAACCTAATGGCGGCTACTATATTTCTGTTTGTATGTGTATAAATTTAGCAAATTTGTTTCAACGCTAATTTCCGTATTCGTACAAAATTCACCGAGTCCTACCGGCGTCGAGAGTTATAAAATTGGATAACGTACGGTATTCCACGTGACATAGCGCGATTTCGATCATGTTTGCAGCATGATAAAACACTTAGTAGGATGGCCTAATGACTATTCTAAAATTAGTACTCCTCCGGAGCCTACGGTTATAAAATTCGATACCGCGTGCTATACAAAATGGTCTGCCGAGATTCCCTCGTTCGGAACGTTAAGGAATTTTTAATAAGTCCGCCGAATTGTTATTTTATTTTATGCAAACTTTCATGCAAATTGGTTTAACAGTCGCACGAACTTTCACAGTCTAACTGCTAGTTGGAGGAAATTGATAGAGACACGAATCTGTTGTTTAATTTTGCTCGACGAATTTTTATTCTAATTAGCACTGTTTTCATAAACAATTTGAATAGAGGGAGCCATACTTCCACTCGTCATCATCTCTAGACTATGGATCTTTGGACAAAGTAAAATTTTCATACGTGAATTGCAATTCACAGGACCGGAGTATAAATTTATTTCGATCATCAATAATATTTATATTTTAAGAATGGTATGTCGACATTGTTAAACTCCTTTAATCTTTCTACTGTTTTGAACTACACGTACTCGTTTTTGTCATAAAATCCGCAGTCCAATCAATCACCATTGTAAGAGTCACATCAAATTAATTACAATCGTAAATTAACACACGTGGGAAGCAGACACTAAATAAATAGTTCCGCAGTCTAATCATCACTGTAGGAGTCACATCAAATTAATCACAATCGTAAATTAACACACATGGGAAGCAGACGCTGAATAAATAATTCCGCAGTCTAATCATCACTGTATGAGCCATGTTCAATTAATAATAGTCCCAAATTAAAACACATGGGAGCAGACACTAGATAAATAAATCCGCAGAAAAATTGAAAGCTTTGCTCGTTACGCGCAAAGCGAGCAAATTTTCTCATAGAAAACAAATACTTCAGGTCTCCAAACCCTAAAATCGATCCATCCAGCAGCTAAATCTTGTTAAAAACAATGCAGTTAAATCTCGAGAGCAGGGTCGTAGACCACAGAAGAAGGGCCGCGAGATAGAGAGACAATCGTCCTCAAGAGAAGAAGAAGAAGAAGAAGAAGAAGGAGAGGAAGAAGCAGTAGAAAAGCCGCGGCAATAAATAAAGCAAAGAAAAAATCGCCGTTGGAACGAGGAGAGATCCTTAAAGCAAACTGCCCGCCTCGTATCCGCTCGAGCGGGGCCTGGAGGGGTGAATTCGTCGCCCGATAACCCGATTGGCTGGCCTGGCCGCCAATGCAACCGCGTTCTCCGCGAATGCAATCGGCTGATGCACCTCGGGCAGGGCGCGAGAGTGCGTGCCCGCGATGCACCGAGACCTCGTGCATGCGTAATGCATCGCCGCGAACGTGCACACACGCGAGAGCCACTTCCCTCCGACCCGCTCCGCGTGTACGTGCGTGTACATGCGGCAGACCAACACAGAGGAAAGTTCGAGTTGCAGGAAAACTGTGCACACGCTCTCTCTCTCTCTTTCTCTCTTTCTTTCTTTCTTTCTCCCTCTCTCTCTCGAAGAGGCGAACGAGTTCACCGCGTTCGAAAGAGTAAGTATCGACGCGGCGACGGTGTGTGCGTGTCTCGTTGGCAATACGTAGGCGGCGAGGTTTCTCCGTGTGGGAGACCAGGAGCCGATGGAAGAGGAACCCCGTAGGACATCGGCAAAAACTGGTAGACCCGGGGACCGGTCGCCGGTATTGCCATTGCGGGCTGATCCTCTGCCGACCGGACTCCCGATCGGCCCTCTCAGGCTCGTTCGCATGATCGCGGGGAGGGAGAACGCCGAGGGAGGACTTTTCCCCCCCTCGAGGGAGGGACCAGACGAACCGCGGAATAGCTGAAAATTTTCTGTAAGGTTTTTCGGCCCGCTTCGAAGAGGTTGCAGTACCGTTTTCGACGATTTTTGGAAAGGTTGTGCACTCTTTGGAAGGATTCCGGTGTATTTTGTATTCTGTACGGAAAATATTGCTGCTTAGTGTAGTTTTGTATCGGGTGGACTTTTCCGAGCAGGCGTACAAACGCCTGCAATGTACAAACATTTTACTTACCCAACAATTTTCTTGGGTTTTTATTCCTGAACCGAAAATCGAGAGTTGAGAATTCCTCGAGGCTTGAAAGCGACAGCAATTTTGTCAGGGAGTTAACAACATTTTAGAATTAATATATAGTGACACAGTTTCTTCTGGAATTAGAAATAAGAAATCTGGAATAAGAAATTACTGAGCTTCTTCGAAGCACAGCTCAGCCATTGTGAAACAATAAATTGCTTAAAAGTAATATTAGAAAATTTTTAGAATTAATATATAGTGACACAGTTTCTTCTGGAATTAGAAATAAGAAATCTGGAATAAGAAATTACTGAGCTTCTTCGAAGCACAGCTCAGCCATTGAAATACAATAAATTGCTTAAAAGTAATATTAGAACAATTTTAGAATTAATATATAGTGACAGAGTTCCTTCCGGAATTGTTATTTTTTAATAACAAATTACTGAGCTTCTTCGAAGCACAGCTCAGCCATTGAGAAACAATAAATTACTTAAAAGTAATAGTAGAAAAATTTTAGAATTAATATATAGTGACACAGTGTTCCTTCCGGAATTGTTATTTTTTGGAAGAAAATTACTGAGCTTCTTTCAAGCACAACTGAGATATTAAAAGGCAATAAATTGCTAAACAGCGACAGCAATTTCATTAATAATTTAACGAAAATTTCAGAATTAATATATAGTGACAGAGTTCCTTCCGGAATTGTTATTTTTTGAAAGAAAATTACCGAGCTTCTTCCAAGCACAACTGAGCCATATTAAACGGCAATAAATTGCTAAACAGCGACAGCAATTTCACTGATAATTTAACCAAAATTGTAGACTCAATATAGTGTCAAAATAGTACAGAATTCCTTCCGAAATGATTATTAAAAACAAAATTGTTGAGCCTCTGTAACGCACAGTTCAGCAATTTTTACCTTCCAACTGTTCCAAGTTGAGTCTTCGCATTTTCCCCATAAATAACTAAAATTTGCACAAGGGGAAACAATATTTCGGTTAGGTGAAAACTGTCTGAAGTCGAAAGGGCTCGAAAGGGAGTAAAACTAGAAGCATTAAAATGTATACTTGTCCTCTCCTCTATTCTAGAGGACAGTGTATAGTAGGAAGAACTGTGAAATTGAGATAGCAGGCAGAAACAGCAGAAAGAGAGTGACAATAAGAGAGAGAGGGAGTGAGAGAGAGGGAGGGAAGGGCTCGGAAGACAGTGTGGTTACAAGTTGGAACAAGTATTAACCACTTTTCGGTCAGGTAGGGCCGACCTCCCCAGAGATGTTTCTTCTCCGGGCTCCTTTTGTCCCGTGGTGGCCACTGCATGATCGCCGAACAAACCTCTTCGGGCGGTGAACACCACCCTTCGATTAATCGATATCCCCGCGGAGAATAGCGAGACGGAGAGAAGAGAGAGAGAGAGAGAGGGGGAGGAGAGATAGAAGGGAGAATCGGAATAAAAAGACGCGATACTAATCTAGCGTCGCGACAAAGAGAAAAACGATCATGGGCGGGGTTTTCGGGGGTTTACAAATTGATTGATACCGAACAATTGCGGCGACGGAATTAGCAATTCGATTGAAATTCGAGAATCCAGCCCACGATCCGCCCGATAAAGCCTCGTTAAATGATCGTTCAATGATTAAGGGATTATGGTAGAGCGTTATGGTCGCTAGGCGATATTTTTTGGCAGTAACATAGATACAGTAAACTCATTCCAAAGCTTGAATCCTCTGTTCCTCCGATCAAAAATTTCGTTCCTCCTTCTCCCCCCTATAAAACGGTAGGAAAAAATCGTACGTCACTTTTCAAGGAGTCGTTGCAAAGAAGAGACTTAAATCTTCAAATCCCTGAAAGTTTCATTCCCGAGAAAAATTTTTCAAAGTCCCTGGAGACGTTTGAATTTATGATATTTTTAAGACAAAATGCACCACGGATTTCCGAAAATTGTTCTAATCAAGAATAAACAACTGACCGAAAGAATAGAAGCTCCAAGCTTAAGAACGAGTCCAAATTTATCGTCGCACCATTTTGTTTATCCAAAATTATGCCCGTCGGACGGCACGGAATTTTCTTTCTCGAGAATGGTACACGAGCGATCGCGTTTCGTGTCCGCGCTATTAGGCGCGCGGAGACGGAAAGAACGGATAGCATAAGCTCGCTCCGAAACAGATCACGTATTAACAGTGTGTTTCGAAACCGGAGCAAACATCGGGGCCAGAAAGTGATCGACGCCGCTTGTTCTCCTCGTCTACGCCTCGTTCATCCAGGTTATCGAGAGTTTGCTCGAGCTGCGCGATGTTTGATTTATTCGGCGTTACTCAGCGATAATCTTATTGACTGTTAAAACATGTAAAACCGAGGTGCGCCCTCCGTTATCGCCGAGCCGGCCGAGAGCCATACTCGCGTTCTCGATCGTACACCGTTTTATCGGCCGCGCATTGTAACCGGCACTACGTACGAATCGGGAGGCCCTTCGAGAGACCCGTGGGCCTGTAGGCATATGTATATTACCTCGATCAGCGACCTCGGGATCCCAGGGTGGGACGCGACGATTTTTCAAAAATATTCCCTGAGCAAACTTCCACCGAGTTCCGGCGAAGGAATGCCTCCGATAAGGATTTAAATCGTTCCCAGAACTGGTTCGGTCTACCACGAAACCCTCTACGCGGTAATTTTCGATGTTTGAACGGTTACGTAGCGCTCGAATATCGGAAATTACTCGATCACTCACTATGACGTCCCCCCGGATATTTAAATTGACGTTTCATTCGATTTAGAAACTCGTTTCTATCCGGTGAGGCTCTACCTCGTTACACAGGACATATTTATGAACTTCTAGTGACGTTTCTATAACAATTTCATTCTTTGACGATAACTTTTTAAAAATTATTAAGTATTCTGGAGGTCCTTGAAAGTGAGCTCTTCTCATAAAAATTCCCAGAAAATGATTTTTCACCGTTACGGACAAATTTCAATCGCGATTGAAAGAAATCGATTTTCGTGAAATAATAAACTGTAATTTCCTTTGGAATTGACTATAGGAAAAATCTTGAGATCCTTGGAAATTGACTCCTTCGAAAGGATTTTTTGAAAGGAGTTTCTCCTCAAGAAGAAAAAATTTAATCGTCGGTAAAAGAAGATTTTACAATTATTGAAACTAGAGAAATTCATTCATGGAAAATAGTGGAATAAGCGTCCTTTGTCCAAGCATTTATTATTTTTGAAATCACGGACAATCTCATTAAATTTAGAGTTGCCAGTTTTAGAAAGCAATATTTACTAGATAATGCTTGGACAATGCTGGTAGATAATGCTTGCTGGATTTAGTGTTGAAAAATTTTGGAAAAAAGGTCGAGGATTCCGTGGGAAAACAATGGATTACCCAATGGCTGACGGTTTGCTCTCGCTGTCAACGCGAAATTCACCGCGAGCAGCGTATGGGAAGCGTTTATTTTCCGTGACATAACGCGACGTCACGCCAATTACCTTCTGACTCTCGACAAAGAGCTCGCGCGTTGCCGACGCCGTGTCCCGGCTGGCGGTAATTAACGTAGGAACATGACCGAACGTCCACCAGCATGATCGCGAACGTGATTCCTCGCCGAAGCTTCCGAAAACATTGCAAAACAACTCCGGAAGTCTCCACACTGAAACTCCAGACTGAAATGGCTTTTAACCCTCCGTATGGTACGCGTGGGTCATTGGTGACCCGTCCAGGAGATCGAGAGACCGAACACCACGCCGTACAGGTACCCTCATCCGAAATAGGACGGATAAAACTGTATTTCTATTGATGCAAGTGTATTTTGTGTTGCAGGAGGTATTTTGACGAATATTTTAGCCTATGTTTCGTTAAACTTTTGTGCAAATGTTATTCTTTTTTTTTTTAGGAATTTAATTTGGAGTGGAAAGGGTCTATTTTTGTCTGCAGACAATTCTATTTTAGTTGAACACTTATAATAAATTTTGTACTGATTGCAGAAGGTCTCTGGACCACATCTGGACGATCAGAATCCTCCGAAAATCGCCTAACTATTTTTCGCAGCAGGAATCAACCCTAAAATACACGAGCCGCAGCCTCCGTGAAGAAGTTCATCGTTCTCCATCAATTTTGGGGGCATGAGAAATTTCGTTATAGCGTCGGAGAATCCGGTATCTGCTCTTAAAAACGAACGACCCCCTTTTGCGGAGACCTAACCCCCCATAGGCTGTAAAAACTGTGTGAAAAAGCGTTATTTTGGGGTGAAACTCGACGCTGCGTATTTTTTTCCGTTAGCAAGAAGAACCATACCTACACCATGCTAAAAGGAAGGAGCGAGAGAGACGGCAGAAATGACGGGGTGCGCAGGTAAATTTTTTCCCGATTTTAGAAGATCATCTCTCGCGTTGGGGATGAAATCAAAGGGGGATGATGCATATCCTGCATATTCACCAGATTTTTGTGAAACCGAGGGAACCGGGGAGGAGAGAAAAAAAACGGAGAAGAAGCTATTCAGGTTTAAAAAAAAAACGTTTCGTAGGGGGTGAGGGGGATGCTAAGGAGGGTCGCAACGGGTGAAAACGTCTGTTTTTTGAACGCAAATCCGTCGGATCTTTAGAATTCCCGATTTCTGGGTCATGGGAAGGTAGTGAGAGGATGAATGCGTTTGCCCCGATCTTGGAAACTGATTTTTTTTTCCATCTACCGCCCCTTTTCAGACCTTCTTCCAGATTTTCGTTGTGCAACCTACATGGATCATGGCTGCCAAAAGGGTTCTTTTATGGGAAAAAGCGCGATATGTCTCCCTCGAAACGGAAATCGGTCATTCGGAAACGAATTTCGGGGAGCGATGACCCAGTGGCCTACATGGAAATATAAAATTGGGAGGGGGTTGAAGAAATGTTCCTGTAAACCGGAATTCAAAATTTTATATTTTAATCACTGGGTGTCGCAGAATTTTTCATTCGCAGCCTAGACAAATCCTAGTTCGAGATATATTTTTATGGTTCTTCTTTTAGGGTTGTAATAGGCTCCGGGGGTTGGGAAAATAATACCCAGCCTGCAACATTACAAATTTAACATTGCAATATTTTATATTGTCTTTTATAGGAGTTTTAAGTTTTATGTTTCTATTTCCGACAAATCTAATTAACAATAAATGTCTATGTTTCATTGGGGGTTACAATAAACTGCAGGGGGTTGAAGAAACATTGTAATCAACATTTTTACAAATTATTAACGATTCCATTAGACTCGGAATCATTTATAAAGACAAATCAAACGAAGGTATTGAACAAGCAAAATTATTTAAGCTCTACAAAAAAGAAAATTATATTGCAGTACCCCGTCATTTGTGAATCAAGAAAAATGTCTTCTCAACAAATAGCCTAATCGGCCAAAAATCGGCCTTTGAACACCGTCGCTCACCGCCAAAGGGTAAACCTCGCTTCCTCCGAGCATAATTAGTGGAATCTCGGCTCGGATTATTAATACCTCGCTTCCGGGGTAACTAATCATCCCCGGAGGATCAAAGATCGACACAGCCGCCGCGATCGAGACTCGTCAGCGATCCGGGGCCGATGTAAATGAATCCTTTATGGAGACTGGTTTCCGAAGACGGTCGGAGCACGCGAGAAATTCGAGATTCGAGATCCTGATGCATTGAGGGTGCAACAGACCGGTATTATTCATATTGAATCGTCATAAAGCGATCGCGTGCATCAGACCTGGCTCATTGTCCTGTCAGTCACTCGTCATCCCCCGCCTATTTTCCATAAGAGAAAGGGCGAGAGAGAGGGAGAGAGTTTAGGCAGAGCCTCGACGTCGGACGAAGAAAAATAAACCACCCCTAATTCACGTTTCCCCCCGCGATTACGTGAAACGCCGCGATCCTAAGCCAGGATCAACGATCCGTGAGATTTTCCTTTTTCTTCGGGAGTTCCCTGCGAACGGTTTTATGCGAAACTGTTGCGTTTACGGTACCGGAGGATTAAGATCCCTGGATCCTGAATTGGGAGCCGATGTTAGGTTAGTTTCGAAGAAGAAGTTCTCAAAAGATTCTCTTCCTCCTCCATTTGTATACTTTTGTAGGCTCTTTTAACGGATAATATTAATTTTCGAGATGCAAATCAAGGTAAGTGGAACTTATATATCCTAATTAAAATACTGTAATTTTTAGAATTTTATTTTAGTAAATTTATTATCCGTTTAGTTAAATGGGACACTCTGACAATTATTTATACAGTCAAAATTTTAGTTTACTGATCCTGAAATATTTTATTAAACACTCAATACTGATATAATTAATTCCACGGAACGCTACAATAATTCTTGTCAGGAAAATTCTTCAACCCTTAACAGTTTCGAACGAAACATTGAGATTCGACTTATTCGTGTCTCCCATCCCCCATCTTCGGACAAAATTGAATCAATAAACCCTTAAAATGCATACATGGGAAACTCCGGACGAATTCAAAAAATTGATCGAACGAACGACGATGCGCTCCCCCGGTGCATTCGAAAAAATCAGTGAAATCGACGCAGCACGTGCGCCGGCCGAACGTAAATGTGACTTTTCAAAATTCAGCTAGGGTGAATTCGAAACGAACAATGCCCGAGCACCGTGCAGCTGTCCCATCATTACCGGCCTCGTCACCATAACTCTTACCATTCGCATACACGCCGCGAGAGACGGCTGGCTCTTCCGTTTCGAATCCAAACGTCTGAATCATTCTGCGATCTACGGTAAACTAATAAATCTCGCGCGGTAACAAGCTTCTTGCAACGCGGACATTCCCAGGCCTAATCGTCCCCTCGAATTAAACAGAAACTCTCTAATTAGGGAAAATTACACGGGCTCGGCAAAAATAGGGGTGGTTTTCCCAAAAGAAAAAGAATTTTAGTTCTTGTTCTAATTTCAATTTTATTTTCGTTCCAATACTTACGAGCAGTTATCTTATCTTTTATTCGCTTAATAATTATGAAGGACGGTAGGGGTAGTTTTTATTAAGTTAAACTTGTCTCGTGAACTTTCTGAAAATGTGGAGTAAGCATTCGCGTAATTTTGTAATATTTTAACTGTGAATCCTAAGAAAATGAGAAATTCTGTAATTATTCATCCCCTAGCGAACTGTAAAGCAAAGTTCCCCGAAATGCAAAGTTGTCGAGATTTATTGTGGAAAGACAGCTAGGTGTGGGGATGCTGGACGGAGCGGAGAGGGAGGGTTTCCACCGTTGGCGAAATCAATTCGAAGCCAATTTGCAGAGTCTTTGAGCTTGCTGGGGCCTTAAAAGTGCGTAAATAAATAGATTCGGGCGTGGGCGGCAACGCGAGGGTGAGCTTGGGAAACGAGACAATAAGCCCGGAGGGGTCCTCCGGCGAGAACTCAAAGAGTGGCCATGCTGCGACACTCGTCCGGTAATCTAATAAAGGGGTTGCCTCCACTTTCCTCGCGGCTCCACCCCCGCAGAGCGGCTTGCATTCCTCTTATTTCCGAGCGTTCGAGCGGGACCGTCTCTCCCTTTCTCCTCCGCGATGATTCGAAGGTAAATATTACCCCAAAAGATTTCCACGGCCTGGAAATGGGCAATTTTTGCTTCTCGGGGATACACGCGGGCACGTTGCTACCCTTATGTTGCAGTTCCGCGCAGAACGTGCGGGCGTTTCGCAAAATTTATCACCGGGCAATTCGAATTTCTCGAGCTCGACGTACCTGAGACTTTGTGCCAAAAATATTCTGCTAATTTTAGTGTTCCTGGTCTCTTCAAAATTTAGTGTCGGAAAATATTTCTACATTATTTTTTAAACTGGTTCACAGAGACCTCCAGGTATTTTTATTGAGATCTTTTTAAGGTAGTTGTGGAATTTCTTAAATTTTGTGAGGATCTTCAGTCCAATCAGTGGCGTCTTTAATTTTTCTGGACTCTTTCAGCAGATGAAAATTCCCCCCTGTATTTTTTAATGCCAGACCATAAATTGTGTAGCTGTCTCAAAATACCAAAAAATTTTTTAAATTAGTTCACGAAGACCTCCAGGTATTTTTATTGAGATCTTTTTAGAGCGGTGTTTTTTATTTTTCTGGACTCTTTCAGCAGATGAAAATTTCCCCCTGTATTTTTTAATGCCAGACCATAAATTCTGAAGCTGTCTGAAAATACCAAAAAATATAAAGAGCCAGCAGATAATACAGAAGTGCTGGTGGATAGAATATAGGAAACTTCAAGATTGGAAAAGTTCTGACAGAAGGCTCTCAATAGCGTAGAGTATTATTCATTCTCTGACGAAGAGAATAAATTGACAGTGTTAGATAAGAGATAACGACCTAACTTCCGGCTGAAGTTCGCCAGTTCCTCCCTCTTCCTCCAATATCCCGGGACACGTGTCGCGTTCCCTTGACGTCTCTCTTTTGGCAGGCCATTTAGCTGGTCACTGGCAGTGACCACGGCCACTGGCAGCTTCGAATGTGTTGCTCGAGGCCAACGACATTCACCGGTTGCCAGAAAACTGGAAAACAACCATTCTTCCCCTCCAGTACCGCCAATGGCAGCCCTCCGGCTCTGTATAGTAATTGAATACACTTCCACCCCCCTCCAAAAGAGTTGCCACGAATTTCTACCAATTTTTCCCAAGCCCACTTCTATCATAATCAAATCACGAATTTTATACTCTTGTAAAAACATTTAAAGAATGTACTGACATAGTGTTTCCAGCTCTACAAAATTATTATAAGGAAAGAAATAATGTCTATCAATATATCTGCATACATAAATTGATACTTAATTTATACATTAGAAAATAAACTGTGAGCATTTTTGCTTTCCCAATATTCCCTGATATCTGTTAATAAAATTTCGACTTCTGGGTCCGAACAGACCCAGATCGCGTAATCAGAAATTAAAATAATAAGAGGATCCACAGTCGGCTCATAACTCAGTCTACTCGCGCGCCGAATTTTCCGGAAATGAGAGGAGAATAAATAACACGGACATCATAGCGGTTTAGGGGAGGGAAGCTGCCAGGAGCAAAAGGTCGCGTTATTTTCCATCTGAGCTGCTGTCCGCGAGCTCGCATCGAATAATCTCGCCGAGGAAAACGACGAAAAAAAAAAGAAAAAGAAAATAAAAGAAGAAGTCGGGTCCCCGGAACTGAAATTTTCCCTTTAAAATGCGGAATGGCCGAATGGAGACGGCGGTCGATATAGCGGTGCTCAGGGGCGGAATGAGGGGGTGGTTTGCCACCCCCACCCTCGAGGACCCTCTTCCATTCAACCTCGTAAATAGCCGCCGTTCTTGAAAGACCTCCTCCCTGTCTTTCCTTTTCCGTTCCTTCTTCCCTTTCTTTTTTTCTCCTACTTTCCGCGTGCACGCCGGTATTCCGTGCACCTTGCGAAAATGTCTACGGCTCACCGAGCCAATTGAAACGCAATCAAATTTATCGGGGAGAATACGGGCCGCCGAGCCGCGCCGTTAGGGTCGTGCGATCATCGGCGTTCCTATTTTTCGTCAGATGGACGAAATTTTGATGGAAACGGAAGAATAGGGCCGGGCCCCCCTTTGTGCGGCGCCATTTTGTATGCAACCTGATTTTTTCTCGATCTTTCTTTGCATGGTATACGAAACTGTAAGAGAAATGGGAGCCACAAATAATTTCTGAAACGATTTTCATACGGTTTCGAGGACACACAAATTTGTCCCCCCTTTGTGCGGCGCCATTTTGTATGCAACCTGATTTTTCTCGATATTTCTTCGCATGGTATACGAAACTGTAAAAGAATTGGGAGCCACAAATAATTTCTGAAATGATTTTCATACGGTTTCGAGGACACACAAATTTCCTGCAGCAATCAATAAACTAATTATTTCGAAAAGTTGGCATATCTTTGACTGCACCACTTACTAAATTTTCAAATCGTGCCTGAAATATCCTCACTCTGTTGGAATTAAATATTTCTCTGGGATCTAATTAATAGGGTTACACACTTGTTTGCTGCAGCAATAAATTTCCAAATTCCACCGATGGAATTTTTCCCCCACCCTCGAAAATAATTTCCACGTCGATCCTGTACAAATTACCTCGAGCCCAAACGCCGAATTTATTCAAACATCCTCCGTCCACAAAGAAAGACACGCCGACGTCGTGCAGCGCTCGAATTAACAAATATTTCTTCAGTGCCCAAATTTTTCACATCCGGACCTAACGTCCAGGAAAACCAGAGGGAGCGGAGGGGAACGGGGAGGACTAAACAAACGAGTCCTCTTCATCAGGCAGCGAGTTCCGGCGTTGTTTGCCTTCGGCGAGGTTCGTGACGGGAGGATGCGTGTCCTCGGAGGAGGGAAAAAGGATTCGGACGACGGGGGAAAGTGACGACCGAAAAGGTCCGTGCACGTGACGTTCCTTCCGGCCTCTCGTCCTGCGTCCTTCTCCTCCTTCCGGAATCGCCTCCTTCCTCGTGTTTGTTTTCCGCTATTTTATCACACGGCCGAGAAATCGGGACACCTCGCAAACTTCCGGCCTCGTCGTCAAGGAATTCGATGACTATACGTGTCAGTGAGATCCTTCTGCAAATTCCGACACCGTCGATTATGGGTGTAGAAATTAAATTGTGAAGTGGATAAACAAGCAACTTTTGATCTCCTACGATTAAAATTTGGTTTTTCTTCACGTTCACGCCAAGATCTACAGAACTACGATTAAAAAAGTTAAAAATTTCTGGTTTCCCGAGGCAAAGTTTAATCAATGAACAGGTTTCAAGGTCCCAGGTTGAAATGAACGTGGTGGTCTTTGAAAATGGATACGTTTGAAGACCCTAAATCCTCAAATATGAAGTATAGCCTGGTCGCAATAGCAAACTGGCAGACATGATCGTCTGGATTCGCGACTCGTAGGCGTTACGACCTGCGTGCAGTTGAACGAATTGCAGAACGTGGGTGGGCAGAGTCGCCCCTAGATCTTTCGATGTCCCCACGATCCTCGGGGTCGGTCTTTCATTTATCGGTAGATCGCGACATTATGTCTCGGTACCTGAAGCATTACTTATCAACCATAAAAGGGTCCCGCCGTTAGATCCTTCTCCATGTTGCTGACGAACATAGAGAACACTCTTTCTAGAACCACTTCGAGGTCTGTTCATTGTTGACTGGGCCCAGAAAGCTGAGTTTTGGGAATTTATTGTAGCAAATGGATTGGGGCAATCATTTCGAAATTTTAGGGCTATTTTTCTACACTATTGAGGTCATTGAACATATATTTTTCAGTCTAAAAGACCCACGTACAAGGGAGTTGTAGTCCCTTATGTGAAGCCCGTCCTCGAAGAAGAAGATCTTAATGAAGAAGCCTGACATGGGTCGTCTAAAATAAAGAAATTATTAAATAACATCCCTCGAGATAATGAGTAGCTTCGCGACCGAGATTGCTATCGCTGTTAAATATAATAAAAATAATCTACTAGAAAATCGTGCGCTATTCAAACCGGAGTAGCTTAAGTGCTAACAAAAATGGCGCCTGCCGAAGTAACTTCTGAACTCTGAGGCAACTCTTTCGCCGATGCCGGATCACTTAGGTTAATGCAAGCGGCCGGTCTCGAATGAGAAATTTCGCAGTTTCTTCAAACACTATAAGAAACCCGGGCCATTAGCATGCCGGGTCCGATCGACGGCCCATTAATCCAATTAATCGGCGATCGACGGTTCCATTATCCGCTCTATTGCTCGCCTAATTCATCACGGCGGCCGGTCCGCTACACTCGGAAAGCTCTCGTTCTAATTAGCATGCGGCTACCAGTCTATCAACGTAACATCGTTGCACAACCGCGATCGCGCATCGCGACGTGCACGCGCCCGCGCGCCAACCGCGTGCGTCGGAGGTGTTAATTATCCACGGATAATTACTGCTCAGTAACTCGAGCCGTTCTGAAACTAGGAAAGCCAGCCGAAGTTTCTCCCGGGTGCCTCGATTGCAACAGGCGTGCTCGGATTGGCGGATTTATGAACGAATATGAAAATTCGCGAGTTAGTCATCACTCAAAAAAAAAAAAATACGTTCGATTACTTCAATAGTGTAGTAAAGTGGCCGCAAAGTTTCAAAATGGTTGACTTCGCCCATTAGTCGCAATAAATTCCCAAAGACTCACCCAACCATTAAGATACTCTATTTCTGACGAAAAGGGGCTGCATATAAGAGACTATAACTCTTTCTTAAACGGCTCTATCCGACTAAAAAAAATATGTTTGTCTACTCCAATGGTGTATTAAAACAGCCCCAAAATCTCGCACAGACTGGCCCATCCCATTAGTCGCAATAAATTCCCAAAGGCTCACCGAACCATTAAGATACTCTATTTCTGACCAAAAGGGGCTGTATATAAGAGACTATAACTCCTTCATAAACGGCTCTATCCAACTAAAAAAAATATGTTTGTCTACTCCAATGGTGTATTAAAACAGCCCCAAAATCTCGCACAGACTGGCCCGTCCCATTAGTCGCAATAAATTCCCAAACCCTGATCCTCAACAGGCACCTCAGACTTTTAGGACCCAGTCAAAACTGAACGGACCTCGAAGATATTCTGGAGGAGCGTTCTCCAGGTTCGTCAGGAATCATGGTGTCCCCTAGAAGCATCCCGAGACACATCGATCGTAGGACTGCAGCTATTTCGAGCGGAAGGTGACGTGCGAGGGCATAGGATCCCGCGGAGGCATATCGACGAGAGGTCGGCTCGGCTCGCGAAGGTTATGACACTCGTAGGAGGACAGACGAGGTCGAGAACAGAGGTTGTTCTCTCCCGTGGGTTGATGGATGGTACTTCGGAGATATGACGTCGCGATTGGCCGGCTATAAACCAGGACCCGAAGCACCCGCCACGGATCCTTCCTCCGTTCGTTCCACCCGTAATCCGTCCTCTTCCGCCACCGCCTCGATCCGCTTCGATTTATCGTCCGTTTCGACGAACGCCGCTCGATCTGACCCCTGTTCACGCTTTTAGGCTTCCACCGGTGAAAACAGTGCTCTGTCCAACTCATTCCTCGCCTCGCGAAACGCCTAAAGCGACCCGCGACGAGTACCAGCTATCAGTTATAAATTATAAATTGTAAATTGTAATAGATGCGTCGAACGCACTGTGTTAACCTTGTAGACATACCTTGGGGTCTTCCAGGACCCAGGAAAGTCGAATTTCCCCATGCTGTTGCGAGCCAATTGGAAATATAAAAGTACGGTAAAGTTTTGGTGTAAGGCGTATGGAGCTACATGATTTTAGTCGATTCGCCCATCCTTCTTTATTTTTCATTATTTTTTAATGGGACTTTCGCCAATTTATTTGTGGGGTTTTTACGATTAAAATGACACTAAACACGGTATAGTTTCAACTGTATTTAGCGCAGTCCCCGGTCACTAGAAAGTGGTAGACCTATGCGATATTTGTCACAGCATGGACCCGAGGATTGGGCTGGATCGTTCAATTTGGGCAATTCTGATTGTGTCGCCTCAAACTGCACCCTTGGAGGTATTTAATAAAAATTTTAAGAATTTTTTGAAGGATTCCAGCGTGATAGTTCTCGGTAGGAATAGCATGGAGCGCGGTTAGGGGGAAAAATAGGCAAATTGGCGATCCAAAGGCAGAGGTCCGAAGAAAAGGCAATTTGTCAGTAAATGAGGTGCACGAGGGGAAACAAGTCGGTCGATCGAATCAAGAAACTGATTAACTCCGCGGATCCGGTGAAGGGAGTGGTTTTGCATCGGTGTTACGGGATCGTTCGGGCCTAATGATTCCGCGAAAGCTTTAAGAAATATCATCATTCCGACGATAGCGAGAGCAGTAATCCCGCGTTAACTCTCCCCGACAGGGGAGTTGTCTTGATGAGACGCGCGTTAATGATCTTTTATGCGTGGAATTAGCTAGAATGGCGCGTAATGAGTAATCGTACGAGCATTACAGGAGATACGGACGAGGCCTACCATCCGGTCGTCACGAAACAAGATTTCACGAATTAACTCGAGCTCGGAGAGCGAGAGAGAGAGAGAGATTGCTCTCCCGGGGAAAAAAAGGGAACGAACAAAGTGCTAGAACACTGTGAATTTATGGGAAGAATCGTGTGTCGCTATCAGGCCATTTCGTACCTAAACCGACACGACTTTCAGCGAGAAACTGTTAACACTTGCGTTCGTTCTCTGTTATTTATGCGACGGAGTTTTTCGCCGTTCCGTTTTTGCCCGAGACCATCCACACCGCGGTTAGTATCAATTTTATTCGGATTAACGTTCCGCGGAGCCTCTTTTTACTTTTGCATTCGCTTTTACACTCGTTATCGTCCGTATGCGCCGAAGGGTTCGCTAATTTACAAATTATCTCTAATTTACATTTTTATGGGCCTGTTTATGGCTGCCGCAGAGTATGGCCTGGATTATCATAAGAAAAAACCAGATGAAAATGTGTAACAACTTTCTTGAAATTGTTTTCGAACTGTTTCGCAAGGTAGAACGGTATAATGCAGCACGTTGCTGTACATGGTCTCGGAAGATCGCAGGATGCGATACCAACACTTTTTTCAGTGACAGTGATTTATTTAAAGGAAGCTTCACGGTTTTCCTATATGTATTAGGTGCAAAGAAATATTCGGCGCGTGTTATTTGTCATTTTTATAAGGCAGTGTTCCGCCAGTTACCCCTCTGGTGCGTATGTGTATAAATTTTCTTGGACTAAATAAGCAATTCAAGACCAACCAAGTGAAACACTTCGCAAAAACTCGAGGAAACTAGATATTCGCAATTATTTTCAAATACCTTAGAGGTATTTAAAATACCTTTAAAATACCCGGAGAGCAACCCGGTGCACCCCCAGCGTAGTTAAGGGTTAATCGAAGGGTTGACAAGATGCTACAAGCAAAGTCTGCTGATCTTTCATGGGAAGGGCTGACGCACTCGGATCGGAAATGCCTGATTTTTCCATTAGTGTCTCGCGCAACAACAACGTCTCAATGCAGGTTGCACCGGGGCACGAGTTGCACTCGGTCGGTGCCAAGGGGCCGTAATATATGGCCCCTAAATCATCGGGGAAGAGTGGATATGCTGGCTGCTCCTTCTAACCGGGGTAACCGCTCCGTAAACATATCAATCAGCGCGGTCACCGTGCCGTTAGCGGTTAGGGTATGCATATGCTAATGGGGAATTCCATTAAATTGTCGGCGCGGGAATCTTAATCGTGAAAAATTACGCCCCCGGATAATTTCACGCCAAATATCCACTGAATCTCAATTGCCCCGTTCATTTCTGCCACCGAGATGCCGCCGATAACAATTTTAACACCCCATACATCCAACCATCTCCAACCCCTTAGCTCTGAAAACACGAAACTACATTTCCACACTGAAATCAGCTGATCAGAATTTACTGGATTTCATCCAATTCATTTTTAGTGCTTGGCGAGAATGAGGAGTGCTAATTTTCTCAGTGACCGATCGCCTTTCATTTTTACCATTGAAATTAATTAATTAGAATTTCCTGGATTCAGACAAAATTATTTTGACTGCTTGCCGAGAATGAGGAGTGCTAATTTCCTCACTGAGCGATCGCCTTTCGCTTTTACCATTGAAATTAATTAATTAGAATTTCCTGGATTCAGACAAAATTATTTTGACTGCTTGCCGAGAATGAGGAATGCTAATTTTCTCAGTGACCGATCGCCTTCCATTTTTATCACCGAAATTAATTAATTAGAATTTCCTGGATTCAGACAAAATTATTTTGACTGCTTGCCGAGAATGAGGAATGCTAATTTTCTCAGTGACCGATCGCCTTTCATTTTTACCATTGGAATTAACTAATTAGAATTTTGTGGATTAAGGCCAATGTTGACTGCTGCTCGATGACCAGTTCGAGGAATGCAAATTTTTTCCCCCGGGTCTTCCGGATAAGGGAGAAGAGAAAAAAGAAGATTCCGAACCCTTTCACACTTGTTACCTCGAGCACGTTAATTACGGGTTGGGATTTTCGTTGAAAAAAGCGCGCGCTGCACCCCATGTGCGACGCCACTGCCCTTCAACAAAGGTTGGTACGGTACCGTGCGCTCGACGAACAGGACTGCTACCTTTTTTTCGACTGTAATTAGATCTCATTAATTCGGGCTCAAGCTGTGGAACAAAACAGATGCTTCTTTCCACAAGGTTTTATGCATTACAAATTTTTTTGTGCCCTACAACCTGGCGCGGCGAGATGCGCAAGA
The DNA here is from genome assembly GCA_028454255.1 of Halictus ligatus. Lineage (NCBI taxonomy): Eukaryota > Metazoa > Arthropoda > Insecta > Hymenoptera > Halictidae > Halictus > Halictus ligatus. The sequence goes on along the minus strand of CM052142.1, from coordinate 9,424,059 downwards.
AGAAAAACCTATACCGAGAACTACCAAAGAAATATTTAAAGAATATTTAAACTACCCGGGATTTTACAACCAAAAATAAGAGAAATTGAAAAACTGTTACGTTATTTCCAACTAATTGAGACGAGTCACTGAATAAATGTCCACGTGGCTCCTGAACGCAGATGAACGCAGACACCGCAGGCACCTCGCCGCCGGATAATTTTGCTAATTGTCTTTTTTGCTCGTGAGCCGCGGTTCCCGTCAAGGTGGCCGGCCCGAGCTGAAAAAACAAAGGGGGATCGAGAAGAATCGGCCACGGAGCGGCTCGGGGGAGGTCGGCCGGGATCCCTCGGATCGAGATCGATCCCTCGGAAGACGACCGGACCAGAGCAAACAATGAGAGAAGATGGACAACGAGCGAACCGAGACGCACGCAATTCCGATGTTGTACCCGCGGCGCGCCGGGGATCATTGTGATGCGCCCGTGATCGCGTGCGTTCGGCTAATTCCCCGGGGCACGTAAATAACCACGGCGAAAATAATTTGTAACGTTTCCCGATTCCCCTCGCGTTAGCGCGAAATATCAATCGCCGCCGATCCGGCAACAAATCGTACCCGATCCCATTCCCGGCGATCGCCGCACGCATTCCGCCCACGCGGCCCACGCCGCTGATTATTCCCATAATCGCCGGTGTTCGTCGAACGGTTCTAATGGGCTGACTTTGTTCCACGCAGATATACAAATACAGCTTCCGAACAGGCGGGCTCGGTGCGGTTCATCAGCGATTTTTGTGTTCAACAGCAACGGATGCACAAGAGGGTTAAACTTCGTCTGGGCAACCCAGAGATTTTTTACTTTTCAGTATGCGTTACCCTAGATCTCGACGAGAGGATGCGAAAAATCGAAGTATTCGGACGAGGAATTCGCTGGGTCAAAAGTTATGCCTAAAGTCGAGCAATCACTGATTAAACTATAGCGTGTCGTACACGGGATCTGAAAGGGACAGTGAATTTGTGATGCTATTATGGCAGTTTCTCGCCAAGATGTGGTTGTACAAGTGAACAGTTGAAAATCTGTGGATTGCCAAGGTGAAGTGAGGGCCCCTAAAACGCATCACCTCGGTGTGAATAAATGCGTGAAGCTGCAGCCTGATTGCAGACTTCTCGGAATGCGCTGCAAATAGAAAAATACTGTATAAAATAGGGACAATAAAGTTGAGCAATCACTGTTTAAACTACAGCGTGTCGGATCTCAAAAGGGAAGGTGAACTCGTGCTGCTATTATTTCAGTTTCTCGCCAAGATGTCATTGTACAAGTGAACGGTTAAAAATCTGTGGATTGCCAAGGTGAAATAAGGGCCCCTAAAATGCATCACCGCGGTGTGAATAAATGCGTGAAGCTGCAGCCTGATTGCAGAGTTCTCGGAATGCGCTGCAAATAGAGAAATACTGTATAAAATAGGAACGATAAATTAGGAGCCTTTTCGGGCCGAAACCGGGGTCCATTCGCGCGGCAGAACGCGTCGAGAAGAAATGCACAGGTGGCGGCGTTGCATCTGGCTGCATTCCCATTCATCGGTGTCTCGGCGTCACGGGGTTGATCGAACGGGGCCCGGGCGTAGACAATGCGATTAATTTTAAACACCGCTGTTCAGCCCGGCCCCCTTCGCGAAAATAAAAACGACGAAGAAAGGATCGCGGAGGTGTAGAGGCGGAGGAACGACGGGAGAGAGGGTATATTGCCCGGGGGGCATCGCGTGGTCACGTGTGCATAATTAGGGACAAACCGATAACGGCCCGCAACGCTTGTCAAGCGGTTAAGCGTTACCCGAGGCCACGGCCAGGTGGACTAATGATCTCCTTGGGCAACAGCTCTCTCTTCTCCTCCTCCTCTCTCTCTCCCTCTCCCTCTCTCTCGGTCGTGGACGCATCCTCTCGCATCTTTTCACGTCCTCTTCATCCATTCACCGCGCGAGACGCATTATCACTGCGCTCATTGTTACCCGTTCCCCGGGTACAACTTCATCTGCTCGCGCACAACGCAGCTACCACTCGCGGTCGCCTGTCAGTAACGTCTGATTACCGTGATGCCTCGCGGCGATCGGTCTGTTTTTCCATACGAACTCTCATTGTCTCCTTTCCGCGACCACGTTCCCCTAATCCAGGTAATTGCCCGACCAGCTTCTAACGCAGACGGCCACGAATTTGATCAAATATTCTCCAACAGTGGCTGTTCTCGACGCACATTATTTCTACATTATTTCATAACTTTGCGAAAGCCTACGTGCCGCGCTGAAGTCTTTTTAATGGATCATTTGACGGACCATTTAACACGATGACTGCCCTGTCAGCCATATGTGGGTGACCGAATTATTTGTCCGGGATTTGAAATGAATTTTCACGTTAGTATACTCGTTGTAACAAATTTGATTCGGGTCTGTAAAATGCGGTACTACTGAAAGTCAATTCAATGTTTTTTAATTTTTATTTCATTCACTAGGCTTATTTTGGACTAGGTTTAGACATTTATTGTTATTGAGGCATATCCGGATAAATCTAGTCTTTTTTTTTTTTTAGAGATATTTAGAATTTAGAAGGGTTGAAACAGCATCCCCTGTGGTACATTCAACATTTCTAGTTTCGCTTTCGTGAATTAAATTACTCTGATTTTGTTAGAATTTCTGAAATAACTCAGTTTGACTTTATGGAATTTCTGGGGTTGCTAATTTCGCAGTCAAAGTGTTGAACAAATCGTCCCAACATTCAGGGAACCATTTTTCCACCATCTTGCTACTCATCGGCGTTAATGAGCCCGCTATCTCGGCCGCGATCAGATAACATCGCGAATGGAAATGGCGTCCGAGTTTTCATCTAATTTGTAAGCGCTCTGTAAGGGACTCGGAAAATGAAAATTTCCATAGAGATCCGCCATTTAGATAGGAATCACCGCAATTTCATGCATCGCGATGGGTTCGTAAGCTTGTAATAAAACCGGTCGCCGGGAAATTCAAAGCACTGTGTTTGCATAATGATTCGTAATTTGAATAAGAGAGAGAGACAGGTGGTTGATCGGTGACACTTTGTTCCACAGTATAAATATAATCGCATAAAATTAACTGCGCCACAACTCTCGGTAGAGACTGCATGGAAGTCGTTGTTAATTAACAGAAACAGCTTGTAACTTCTTAGAAGAGAGTGAAACTATGTAAGAAAACAGGGCTGTTCTCTTTTACATACGTCGGCGCGATTATACTCTCTAATACTCCTCCCATAATTCATTTCTCTACGAGCTACGCTGTCATTAACATTTGCATTCCCTCTTCGCGATCCGAGGAAGCAACGATTACAACTATCGCGATTGAAAACGATTTCCATATCGTTACATGCGTTCGCAGAATTTTCCTGGGCCACGACAGCGAACGGAAACTTTATGAAAATGGTAAAATATAATTTTTCCAGAGAAAAGAAAGAATGTTTAATGTTCTCGAATGTTGCAAAGAAGGTGCACGCACGCACGCGCGAGCGCGAGCGCGCGCGCGCACGAGAATGGCCAGAGCGGCATAAATCAAACGCTGTGCCCCCGCATTCCCACCGTGGCGGTGGATCGATCGGCATTCGTTCCGCGATACGATTCTCAGAGGTCCACGTTCGGAGACGTTTTAATCGTGCCGCCTAAACATTCATGGCTCGTCATCGGCGCACCGGGCCCGCTCGTCTCCGTTCCGCCATTTTCGTGCACTATTCCGTTTTTTCGACGGCGCCCGCCATTTCGAGCGGTACGCGGAATCGTTTCGACCGCTCGTTGCCCTCCTTTTTCGAAACTATCCCGCGCCATGAGAAGCGGGCCAAAAAATAAAACAGCAGCCTCCCTTCCCATCATTTTTTCCCCCATAAAAATCTCTCCCCGTGAGATTTCTCTCCGGAAATGGCTTCAATCGACTTCAGATAAATTCTCGAGAAGTCGCAGTGAATTTCTAAACCTGGCGGAAGAATAACGTCGCCCTATCGGTTACCATAGTAAATATTCCCATTGTACGGATCCTAATAAATTATATTAGGTCTATCGGAAAGTTCTGTCCGTTTTGGAATTGAAAGAAGATAACACAATTTTCGTACATTTAATAATGTTTATTGTAGAATATACTTTGCATCGTTTCAAGAGAGTACGCGTGTGTAAATGCAATGATGAAGAGCATGATAGTCAACCGAAGTCAACCAGTAGTGTGACACTGTCAACTAGTAGTGCGACAAATAATAGGTTATTTCACTCAAGCGTAAAATATTCTATTTACAAAGATTAATGTTTATCTCGGCAAATTCAGAGAGTAATTTTTCCCCAGAAAGATTTTGTTTGTCGAGAAATTTCGGTTTGTCGCGATCGAGTGGAGTTTTCAGTGGAGCTGTTAGGGTGTATAGCGATCGAAGCTCGAGAGGAGACGAGATGAAAGCATATCCCGCGAGCGTATCGGAGGTGCAGCGTGCGCTCAGGCACCGGGACGGCCCGGAATCGGCTTAATCGTGATTAATATCGCGAGCTCATACCGCATGTCGGTAATTATCTACACGTGTTTTACCGAGTCGAACGATGGCCGATCGCGGGCCGAGTACCTACGTGTGGGAACACGATCGGGCCTGGTTTGCCGGCTACCATCGATGTCTTTCTCTCCTCCTCCGCCACCCACGCGATTCTTTCCACGCGTTCCCTCGCTTCGCTACCGCCCAGAAATACTAACAGACACTCTAAGCTTGCCACCAAATCCGTGTTTTCTAGTTTCGTACTTTTTTAAAAGATCTGTACAATTTTTAATAGCTGTCCAGTAATGATACAGATCTTCCTTTCCTTCTCTAAAAATCTTGATTCAAGAAAATTAGTTTGGTACTTTTTTAACAGATCTGTACAAGTTTTAATAGCTGTCCAGTAACAATACAGATCTTCGTTTCCTTCTCTGAAAATCTTGATTCAAGAAAATTAGTTTGGTACTTTTTTAACAGATCTGTATATTTTTTAAAAGCTGTCCAGTAACAATACAGATCTTCCTTTCCTTCTCTACAAATCTTGATTCAAGAAAATTATTTTAATACTTTTTTAACAGATCTGTACAAGTTTTAATAGCTGTCCAGTGATAATACAGATCTTCCTTTCCTTCCCTGAAAATCTTGATTCAAGACAATTAGTTTTGTACCTTTTTAACAGATCTGTACACAAGTTTTAATAGCTGTCCAGTGATAATACAAATCTTCCTTTCCTTCTCTGAAAATCTTGATTCAAGACAATTAGTTTTGTACTTGTTTAAAAGATCTGTACAATTTTTAATAGCTGTCCAGTAATAATACAGATCTTCCTTTCCTTCTCTAACAATCTTCATTCAAGAAAATTAGTTTAGTACATTTTTAAAAGATCTGCACAATTTTTAATAGCTGTCCAGTAACAACACAGATCTTGCTTTCTTCCTCTAAAAATCTTAACTGAATAAAATATATTGACAGTGTTAAATTTTCTCCTGCTTGGCAATTAATGTTGACTCTTCTATTTCACTACAAATGCCTAATAATTTAAGCTTGCTGCTAGAACACCAGTCCACTGAAAATGAATTAATTCAAGAAATAGCAAATTGCACACTGGAACTAAAAATATTCCGAACTGACTGTCCCCCAATTTCTATATTTATTATTTATTATAGCTTAACAAAGTGTTTCCACTGCCTACGATCCATCGGGATCCATTCGCTGGTGGATCCCGTCGCGAGATAACCCTGCGGCGAATAGCCACTGTCCAGGAGGCAGCCGAAGGGTGGGGCTGGTTTCTAAGCGGATACTCGTGACTGGAACCATGCTCTCGATCGCAATCGCATGAGTGAGAACCGCTGCGCCTAAGCCTGCAAGTCGCTCTAAACGCCTCTTTCCATTTTTACGCGGTCCATTACTGAAGGAACGATCCGTGGCTCCACGGGAAAGCGTAATAAGCACCCTCTCTCGCTCGGTAATTAGAACGATATTAACAACAACAACGTGGCTGCGGCCGCGCTGTAATCGATTCGCGTTACTTCGAGATTTACAGACACGTTGCGAACAGGCGCGATATTAGAACCGTGGTTTCTGCGCTTGCGGAATTCCATAACGGAACAGGCTCAGTAGATTCAGCCATTGTGTGCCAGACAGGTCAGACTGTCCCGACACTGTGCTTCCAGTAATTGTTCATTTCGTTTATTGGACTATTGTATGCAATTAGATTCACCGCTTATCCTGCCTGTTTAGGTTTATCGTTGTTTGTTAGGTTTGCTGTACAATTTTTGTCATGGAACATACACTTGTTCGGTACAGGCCTAATTTCGTTGACGATGTTCCCATGTTTACTATAATTTAGGAGAGTGGAATTTCTACATCGCTACAATCGATTCAACCTCTTCGTACCATGATTTACTTTACAGGTTATGCAAATAATACGTGTCTGAATAATAAAATTTATTTCACCTTTCCCCACAGTAACATATCACGATCTTAATAACGATGATCTTAATAATGGCGAAATAAAATTGTGAATAAAATAAACGAATAAGAAGAACGATCCACTCTCAGGATCCTCCAGTTTTCCGCAAGGAATCCTGGATCGTTCCCGCAGATCTTCCACCATCTTATTAATAATAACATAAAAAGCTACTATCACTCGACCGCGGTGAGATTAATACCGCGAAGAACGATCGATTACGGGATCACCCAGCTTTCCGAGCTGGACGGGGCAACACTCCAGAAGAACACAATGTTCCCGGTCCCCGGGAGCCTGGATCATTCTCCGAGGACAAGCTGGAATCAGCGGGCGGCTGGCTCTCTCGTCGCCTAATCCTCAAAAAATTCCGCCACATTTCCACCGCAAATCCAGGTCTGGTCTCCGGTTAAAGATCACCGATCCATCGGACCGGGATCAAAGGCAGGAGCGGGAGCAGCGGGAGCAGAGCAACCCTCCTAGATTGCCATAAATCAGCCGGCGGTCTGCCCGCAAATCAGGCTCAATCACTCCGGATCGGATAGCTCGATCGAGCACTGACAAGCCGCCCATAGTCATCGGGCAAGAGAAAGAAGGGACGAGAGAATCGCGGAGAGCAGGGGAAAGGAGTAGTCGATCGATCGATCGATCGATGGATCAATAAACCACGTGGATGGAAACGCGTGTACTCTCACTCCGGATCGGTCCCTGTTGCACGTGGGTGTAATGGCCGTTCCGAGCGGCGGCGGTGGTGGGGGGGTTGGCCGGGGATCGAGCACATATTAAGCAGGATTATTTATCGGGCCGGCGCGCGAGCCCTTGATTTGATTTAACAAACAGCGCTCGCTAACAAATTGATAAGCGGTCGCGGGCGGCGAAGATCAGAGGGATTCGCCGGGTCTTTCTGCGCACGGGTCAGGGACGGACGAACTCGCTGGGGCGAAACCACGGGCACACCGAGGGGCCCGGTCGGGGCCCGAGCGGGCACCCTCGGTTAACGTCGGCTCGCCTCGGAGACCCGCGTCGATTCGTGAGAGGGCGCCATTAGCATAGGGGGACCCCCCACGGCGTGCGCGGGGCCCGCTGCGGCACTCTCCATTGGTACACATTATATAGGTGAGGCCTGATATATAAACCGACTCCATTGATTTATGGGCCGAACGATTCCTTTAATTATAATACGATATTTATTCAGATGAGGCCCGCCGTCGCTCGGAGTCACGCTGCTATATGGTAATACGCGACTCCTTGCCTCCCACCTGCACGATTATTTTTTATACCAACCGAGGGAACCAGTATGCTGCGTCGTGGGCGGATTGATCGGGCCCGAAGTGGGCCCGAAGCTTGCCAATTTTCCAGAGCGTTGGGCATTTTCGGTCCGGAGAGAAATTTGATCTGCTTTTTCACGGGAAGATATTTGTAATTTGACTTTAGATCGACTTTCTTGGACAATTGTTTTATTATTGGAAAATACTAGTAAAAAATTCGAAGAACCGAGGAACCTACCCAGGAGATAACAGTCGCATACTCCGCGGAGGATTGCGTGGAATACACACAAATAAGAGTACCGGGACAAGGATCGGAAAGAAGGAGAAAAAGAAAATGGAGAAAGGGAAGAGAAGTGGAACGAAAGAAACGGTCGAAATCCAGCGAACACACCCCCTTCGAAACGTTTGACCGGCCTGGCGGCTGGCCAATATTTAATTACAGATAATTACCGGTTATAATGCGCGGCAGATCGGCGGCCTGCCGTTTAATTGATCGGCTTTACCGGCTGATTTGTGTATCTGCGGTTCGTGCGATCCGCCGTTAAACTCCGGGGCCCCCCGACTTTTTTAATCCCCCGGTATCCGCGATCTGTTTCGCGGAGTTGCATATAGCCGGCGGTGCATCAGCCGATATCCCGCCATTATTCAAAACTGCATTACGCAATCCACCCACCTCGTTGGCCGGACGGTTTATTGCGCGTGTCGTGCGCACCGGCCTGTGCACGATCGCGATATCTACTTACAGGGTTTGAAAGAGGAACAGGATGATTCCTCTCTTTCTCTCTCCCTCTCTCTCTTCCTATACATCTCCTTTCGTTATTTTTTCGTTTGAATCTCTTGTCCATCGGCCTTATCACGCGATCTTCGACAGGTAATTGAAATTTTCATACTCCGCGCCGCTCGTGCACGTATACATATACGTGCGCGCTCGCTGATGCTAATCTGTTGCGTCAATGCGCGGTTTTTAGTTGCTCCTCGAGCTTGAAATGCTCTTGTTAGAATCGCACCGGCTACCGTTTGATCCCGCGGCCGATAATCGGCCCATAAAATTGTTTATTTACATAGACATCCGCGTCGCGGACCGCCGAGGCTGCATCACTGCCGAGCGTGAAGGCCTACCAGCTCTTCGATTATGGCTATTTCGAGTGCTTCGCTTCGAGCGCTGTGGAAAATAATCTCGAAAATAGGTGTTTTAATTAGTCCCTTATCCAACCGTCTTCTAGAAAATGTTTACCAATCGATGAAACTGAATTAATGCGATGAAGTTACAGCACTTTGACACCTTTATGAATTTTTGTACATTTTCCGACAGGTATTAATTTTTGTTCGGCAATGTTAATTTAATCCTCAAAGTGTGCACGAAGGTTTTACACCTCCCTTTTCCTACATAAATTAGAAACACCCTCGAAAACACAAGTTTTAATCAACGAACCAAGCGTGTGCATCGTTGAGAAATTTGCATGTAATTAGTATATTATATAGACTGTCCGTACTCGGAAACATAATCCTAATTATCAAGACGTTGAACGTCTAATCAAGAGACTACATTGTTTCAATTTTCCTCCAATTTTCTGCCGTCCGACGTTATTCAAAACACCCATCGAAAGTATCATTTACTTTGCATAAAAGTGATAGAAGCCCTGTATTCGTATACACCTTCACAGTCTGGTGAAAACATGCTTGTAATTAGGCTGCGGAACCTGATCCCATTTACGGCGGTATGCAAAATTTTTTAAACACAGGAAGTCGTCCGTATTAACACAAATTAATGGCTTATTTATTTTATTTTTATTCCGTAGAAACCTCTCGCCACGTACTCTGCTGGGAACCCATTTGCACTGTACCAATTACGAAATTTGAGGAATAGTAATTACAGAAATAATAAAATGTGGGAAATTCTAATGTGAGCTGTGCGAGTTATAAAATTTGAGGAATTGTAACGTGCACTGTACGGATAATAAAATTCGAGAAATTCTAATTTGCACCGTACAAACAATAAAATTTTAGAAACTCTAATTTGCACTGTACAGACAATAAAATTTGAGCGAGTCTAATGTGCACTGTACGAATGATAAAATGTAAGCAAGGACAATCTACCTGCACTGTACGATTGTTAAAATTTATGTAAAAATAATGTACACAGAATACTTAGTGAATACTAATATTATTAGTGAATGTACTGTCGAAACGATGTTGTTCCTGTAACGTTGACGTTGAACGAGCAGAGAATAAAATGGCGATGCAACTGATATTGCGAATTGAGTTTGATATTGCGGACACGGGTGGCGAATAAGGTTTCAAAGTTGCGGGACGTGGGTTCCCCCATGCGAGGCGTTTATTATGACGAGTCGGGACGCATGGTGGACGCACACGGTAGTTTATTTGGGCCCGGATTTGCGGGCCCGTACGAATTAACGGCGCGGCCGCGATTAACAAAGGGCGATACAAATTAGATTAAATCGCCGTAGGGGGCGGCATCACGGTGGAGAAAGGCGAATGATGATACCGCTTGATAAATAGACGAACGTCATGCGATGCCTAAACGGAGTCCCGGCGTCCCTTCGGCCGATGGAATGCCGAATGCAGCTTGGTGCATCACCGTGACCGACGATCTCCTCTCTCTCTTTCTCTCTCCCTCTCTCTCTCTCCTCTCGCTTTCTCTCGTTGTGTGTCTGCGTGTGTGTCTCTCCAGAGCCACGAATTGCGTCCGCGTTTTGCATAAAAAGAGTAACCGGCGATTACGCGAGCCTAATTGCACACGACCCGCAGGATACCCGCTTGATTAATCGATCGGGGAATATTGAAAGATCTCCCCAATTAGAGTGCCAGGACTATGGAAAATAAAGTAATTACAGGATGACTACGACTTTGTTCGCGGGAGTATCGATGTGAGTTTCGTGGAAAATGAAAGCATCGTTCCAGGTCGAAATAGAATTTTTTGAACAATTTTAACACTGCACTTTAGGCGATACATTCTAATTTTTATCCATCGGTGTGCTGACATACAAAAGGCCGTTTCAAAAACGGCTGATAACTCGGCCATCTTTCGATATTCTGTTCTGGAAAAAATTGGGAATAGAGTCAAGAGTTGTGTGAACATCTCTGTGAAAAACCGGAATTTTTCGCTGGCTGATTATTGTTCAAAAAATTTCCAAAACATCACGTTTTTAGATAGCCCGTTAAAACCATGACGTACAAACCAATCTCAGGTGTGTACGTCATATATATGACATTTACGAAACTGAAGTAATATACTGCTTAGTAGTACAAAAATGGTAGCACAAAAAAATGTGCTTCGGTCAGGTCGAGTATTTCAAGGGGTTGATCGCCACAAAGTAGTGAAAAGGATGCTCTTGTGGATTTGCAACGTCCAGTAAATTTTCGCGGGGGAAGAAACGAGGGGTGGGAGGAAGGTGGAGCGAAGAGGATCGATTCGATCGACAGTTGCACCATTATAGCGCTATACTGAGTCGCTCGGCCCTCTCCGTGGCACGTTTCAAAGTTTCCCGGCTGTAACACGAAAGTTAGGGCACGGTCGGCTCCCTTTGCCGGGGTCGGAGCATGCAGATCCGACACGAAATATCATTAATAGTCGTTTGCCGGATGACCGAGCCCGGTAATCGTCCCTTCTGCGGTTCAGATCGGCTCGCCCCGAAAACCACAACACGCCGCGGCTCGACGTGCCAACCCTTTCCCCTGTCGCCCCCTCCCCCAAGCGCTCGTAATTTATGTTCATGAACCCCGGCCGGGCAAGTGCGAACGCTATTGCGCGGGGTACCGACCCGCGGAAACATAAATTCCGTCTGAAACGATGACTGTCGGCGTCCGATCGTTCCGATCGGCCGATCATTGCCCGTTGTTCGCCTTGATCGGCACTGTTACTCGCCGGATCCTCCATCATTGCCACTTTCTTGCTACGATTTTGCCTCCGAACTTGCTACTGCGGCGAGGAAGGGGCTGGGGAGAGGGGGAGATCCTCGACAATTATCGAAGCATGCCGAGGATTTGCGGTGGACTAGTTCGGGACATGGGATTTTCGATTAGTCTGTGAGTTCGTGAGACGTGAATGCTTGAAAATTGCGGTAGTGCCTCGGTAGTTGTACATGGAGGAAACAGGGAGTAGGATTCGGATTGTTATCTCTCTGCTTTTATTATTGTAATTTCTCTGCAAAGCGATTGTTTCCGCTGGTCGATGGGAATATTGTGATGGAGTACATCGGCGATCAATTATCGAGGGTCTACTGTACTAGAAATTAGGATAGCATCGCCGAAGCAGAAGTTTCGCTGTATTTTATTTAACATTTGCCCCGACTTCAAGTAGTCATCGGTATTTGAAATGGTTCTATGAACAACTATCGAGGGCATCCGGTACTAGGAAGTGCAACAACATTAGGAAAACAAGGGTTTTACTGTGTTTTGTGTAATTGTCCCTTTACCCGAACGGTCACCGATATTTTCTAATGGGAAAATACTACGAAATAGAATCTATGAACAACTACTGAGGCTCTCCAGTACTAAGGACTACAATAACATATCGAAATGGAGAATTTCACAGTGTTTTATGTAATTGTCGCATTCCCTAAGTGGTCACTGATATTTTCTAATGGGAAAATACTACGAAATAGAATCTATGAACAACTATCGAGGGCCTCCGGTACTAGGAAGTGCAACAACATTAGGAAAACGAGAGTTTCACAGTGTTTTATGTAATTGTCCCTTTCCCCGAGCAGTCACCGATATTTCCTAATGGGAAAATGCTACGAATTGGAATCTATGAACAACTACTGAGGGCCTCCAGTACTAAGGACTACAATAACATATCGAAAGCGAGAGTTTCACAGTGTTTTATGTAATTGTCCCTTTCCCCGATCGGTCACCGGTCTCTGCAGTGGACAGAATGATACAGAAACGAATTGATCAACAACCATCGAGGTCCTCCAGCAGTCCGAGTTGCGAACATCGCCGGAACGATTCGCCGCTTTTCTATCAGCAACTACCCTGATCCGCAAACGTTCTCCAGCGATGAAACGCTATGGAAAACGGCTGGTTTTGCAACTATCGAGGGTCTACCGTGGCGGAGGGCGACGAAGCAACAGTTTCGCGGCGCCAGAGGCTATCCCCAGCAGACTTAACGACCTTCGCGTACAGCCGTGGAGCGATTGCCGTGTGTCTCCTCGGCCAGTTCGTCGACGATCGAAGCGCGCACCTGGCGCGCACAGAACCCGAGGAAACCGGCAGCACAGGCAATATCCCACGCACAATGTCCACGACGCGTGAAGAGTTCTCGCGACGGTGTCATTGTTCGTTTGATTGCTCCCGGCCGGCTCCCGGGCTGCTCGCAGACCGCTCGCCTTTTATTAGCCGCCGATTAGCCTCGCCGTACGAGGTCCGCGCGAGGGAGTCCCGGCCACGGTGGAACACCACCGTGAACCGCGATCGCCATGGTTTTCGATCAAAAACCCCTTACCGGGAGCCGACCAACGATCGCCGATTTCATTCCGGATCGGTCGCTGGAAATTTCGTCTCGGGAACCGTGAACTCGACACACTCGGACGGCGACGAAAACTCGTTAGCAGACTTCAAACGCGGCAAATATGAATTTTAATATCAAATAAAACGCGTTCCCGGCGACAATGAAGCGCGACAAAGACTGGCGCGGGCTCCGACGCGACTCGGGCTCCGAGCACACAAGAAAGTAATCAAGGAATTTAATTAACCGCGGCCGGGATATCGCGGTGTACGAAAGAACGTTGAGGAGAGCGATCGTAAAATTTCGTGGAGGGATACTCTCGTGTCGATCCGGCGAGATCTACGGAGATCGATACCGGGGCGAGAAGGTTGCAAGGCCGGTTGCAGGAGCACAAGCCAGAAGGTGGTTCTTTCTCTTTCTCTTGCTCTTTTTCAACCTTCGAATCCTCGCCGCGGTATCTCGTCGGGGAGCTACGCGGCCGTTGCAGTCGCAGGAGGCCCCGGAGAGAGAGAGGGAGAGAGAGAGAGAGAGAGTCTGCTCGCCACTAAAGGCACCACTGAATCCGGATTCATGAATGAACTATGCGAGGAGCCGAGCAACGAACCGCCGCGCCGCGCCGCCGCCCCGAGGACTATTATTTAGCATAGCCACTTTTTCTGGCCCCCGCCGTCCGTCATGGCGGCGTTGTCTTTGTATCGGGACGAACGACGATGACGGTGCACCGGACCAAGAATATCTGGAGCAGGTTCGTGTTCCCGCGGAGAACGGATCCGCCAACGTAACTAATGGACGCTCGCTCTTTTCCGCCGCGACGAGCTTTATTATTGTTATTCGACCGCGTCTCGACGCTCATCTAATTAAATTGGACCGCGGCCGAACCATGCGGGTGCACGGCTATTCTAATTCCGGCTTTATTTACACCCCTTGTATCAACATTTCGAACTGTTCCCACCGTTGAACGTTATTAATAGAACGTCGATTTTAATTTTAATTTAATAAATGCGTTTAATAAACGCGACCGACGTACATCGCTTTGTAACAGTGACAAGACAACTCGTACAACTCTTATTGCAATACGAGCTTCAACGAAGGGGTTCGATGAAAAATTTCCGATGAAAATGTTTTTACAGTTTCAGCAATTGTAAAAGAAAAAACTAGGAACCAGTTATTTTGACCGCTCCGGTCGTTCTAGGGTTAACCAGGAGCCTATGTCGACTTGACCTTTTCAGTGAGCTGGAAAAATTAGGCGACAGTATTTTCTAACTGTTTGAACTTGGTCACGGTTTTGTACCCGATCTATCAATTTTTAGAATTTTTTTTTTTTTGTGAATGCAGTATCTACTCGATACATGTCCAAAATACGGGTCCAGCCACGGACATGTATCGCGCAGGAGACACTATTCTTTCGAGAGACCTCTTCTTGGTCCCTCACAGGGTATACCCAACGCCAGTCGGCATAATTCTAGGACTTTTATCGGCTAAACATTTGTGACATATGTAGAGTAAACTCTGTACAGCATACTCTGTACACAATTCTCGATATATGTCAACCCGAGACATGTGTACCCGAGCCGTGTTACGTTTACCGAGGCCTCTCGAGCTTCGGGGCCCCTCGGAGGGGTTCCTGCTGTAGTGGGGATAATTCCGCGACGTTTATCGTCCAGGCCTTGGCGACATATACAGAGTAAGCGGTGTACTTCTGAGATTCGGAGACTTTTACTTCGTTTTTGCATAGTTTTTCAGTCGCCGAAGACAATTGTTCCTGTCTGTCTTGATTTTTACGAAACCAGGCAGTGGGAATTTGCATAACGGCGTGAATAAGTGTCGAAAGGGATCATAATTCCGTGAAAGTCATCGACAGCGGAGCCTCGGCCGAACAATACCACCGCGGACGATTAACCCCGAGCCTTAATGCGCCGGTAAGGCTCGGCCAGAATTGGTATTTTCGAGATAGGAAGGCCAATCAGCGCCGAGAGAGCCACCGGCTATTTGGCTGCGAATAATAATGATTACGGTAGGCACTCTCCGAGCAGGAAATGGCGCTGGCAGGTGGTAGGAGGCGGAATTTTTCGGTTCCCGCTGTAGCTATCTTGTTTCTCGTAAAAATTTCCAAAAATATACTCCGAGCGCCAAACCGCACAACTAGACACCTCTGATGAACAACACAACAATCCTTCCAATCAAACGGGAACAACTTTTTTACGGAAATTGTCGAGCTCGTCCCTCAAACGTGCTTCTTACTAAATCCTGTTAATTATAGATTACAGATTAAGTACTGATTCTATGGAATTTTGTAAACGAATTTTTAGTTGGTCCGTATTTGTTGGAAATTAAATGTTGAGGTTAATAACCGCATTTTTCACAATTTTAATAGTTTGACCAGTAGCTTCACGAGAAATTGTCAGATCTTATAGAAAAAATGAGTGGGTGCAAAGAATGTATAAATCTGGATGTATTATTTTCAAAAATAAATTTTGTTGCAATATCTTGCGATCAATTTTCATTTTCCATCACGATCCGTGCAGTCTGGTCATCGAAATTCTCATGAAATTCAACACACGCAGTAGAATGTTTAAAAAAAAATCCTAATCTGTTTTTCGACACGGTACAAAGCCTGCCTAAGAAGAACAAATTTTTCTCCAGATCCAAATCCGTATAAATAAATTCCGAAGAAAATTAGAATCCACAAGAAAAGTTCGGTACTGTGACAGAATCGGATGTTGTGACGCGATGGGGCGAGGTTAGGCTACTTTCGTTGTCCAGGAACTTTCATCGATCGGATCCCGCGTGCGAATCTCGTTCTCGAACGGATCGGCCGAGTGTTTTACCGTTTCCCGGGAGAGCCGGGGTTCCGCGAACCGTCTCGGGACCCGGTTGAAATTTCTCGAATTTTATATGCACGTGAACGTTTCCGAGAAATTTTTTATACCCGGTCGCGAACCGATGTACACACTTTTCTCCGTTACGTATCGGAATGTGCGGTACATACAGCAACGGCGCGGCGCGGCACGGCGCGGCTCGATCGGCCGCAGTCCGTGTCCCGTTACCGGCGCGGGTTCTCTTTCTTTTCCTCGGCCGACAACGAGGCGCGTACAACACGCTCGCGAGAGCACGCCGCGCGAATCCGCTCCTGTGTCCACGGCGAAAACTCGTTTGATAGGCGATCTTCGAACGGAGAAAAACCGTCCGCGCCGAGCATCTCGCGAGTCCTTTGACTATTCCGGAATGGTCAAACCGGGTTCAACTGGTCTGCACTACCGCGTGTCAACGCTCCACTCTTGAATCATCGATGATCCTCCGATGGAGACACTATAGCTCCGTTAATAGCTTCCTGATGCCATGGACGATTCTCCGAGGAACTGTTTGCTCGAGGTTCTGGTCAATTTTAATTCAAATTATTTACGAAAGACACGTCACATTATTTTTGTAGCTTCAAGAGAAGAAGGACAGGGGACCCAATTACTGTGGCGGTACCAACTACTGTGCTTAAACTGATTTTACCTTAAAAAGAGACGTTAAATTTCTATATGGAGGATTTTTCAACGAACTGTTCGCCCGAGATTCTGGTCAATTTTAATTCAAATTGTTCACAAACGACGTCCCTCCAAATTTTATTTTCGTGGCTTCAAGAGAAGAAGGACAGGGAACCCAATTACTGTGGCGGTACCAACTACTGTGCTTAAATTAATTCTACCTTAAAAAGAGATATTCAATTTCTATATGAAAGATTTTTCAACGAACTGTTTGCTCGAGGTTCTGGTCAATTTTAATTCGAATTATTTACGAAAGACGCCACACATTATTTTTGTGGCTTCAAGAGAAGCAGGACGGGGGACCCAATTAATGTTGGGATACTGTGCTCATATTAATTTTACCTTAAAAAGAGATATTCAACTTCTATATGGAGGATTTGTCAACGAACTGTTCGCTCGAGGTTCTGGTCAATTTTAATTCACATTCTTCACAAAAGACGTCCCTCCAAACTTTATTTTTGTGGTTTCAAGAGAAGCAGAACAGTCGACCCAATTACTGTGGGGGTACCCACTACTGTGCCTATGTTAATTACACCTTAAAAAGAGATATTAAATTTTTATATGCTACATAACTCTATATTCTAACATTCCTTCCACTTTAAAAATAAGTTTAATCTATAACTCTGCCTCAAAAATATAGACACCCCAATTATATAGTAATTGGTACCCCCACACACGCTGGTTCCCCCACCCTAAATGTAATTCAAATTGAAAAGTCACTGAAATCGAAAGAAAATTTGTGGAGACACTTGAAAATTTAAAATCTTACAAATCCAAGGCCTCAAACGCGATTTTCCTCGCGAAACAGTGCGATTAGTATCTCGCGTAGAACGGCTAGCCGAAGGTCAATGGAGTGTACGGGGAACATCGTCCGGGTCCTGTTAACGCCGGCACGGAAACGGGAAGAACGTCTGTATCCTGCGTTATCCCGCAGGATCTCGGGCAACAGTCTGTTCACCTTCGTCACCTAATGTCAAAAGCGTGTATCGCGAGGCTACCTGGCGTGCCCTAACCCGGCGACGACCGACAGGGTCCTGGGCCGTTTTCGGCGGAGAAGACCGGACTGTCATTCAGAGAGACAGTCCTTCCCTTCTGGCTCCATTAGAGGCAGCCTCTAGTCGTGAAAGCGGCCGCAGAATAAAAATAAGAAGACGCCATGCTGCAGTTCGGTTCGCCGGGCAATCTCATCATAATAATTCCACGATGTCCTACGCAAATTCGGGGGTTCCGGCGAAGCTGTGACGAGGGACAGGTAGTCCGCATCCGGCAGTTATCTCGTTCCACGAAAGGAGACGTAGGAAGTCCTACCCAGGTGCTCGCAGGTGTCTCTATTAGAGAGCTAGAGTAGCGCTTTCGCACAAGGTCCGGGAGAAAAAGTGGCCCCGGGACGTGATCTCACTGAGAATTTGCTTCAAAATAATTGTGGATATCGTGCCAATGCGTCTGGACACTGGTGGACGTTAATATTAATTTCATAAGTTGCACAGGAAACGAATAAAAAAATATTCTTTGGAATAGATCCTTAGGGAGCGACATTTTCTCAAAAAATACTGGGAAGAGATTGCCAAGGAAACATGTGTGCAGAATGGTGTTGCTATTGTCAATCTTTTTTAAACAAAGTGCACATACAGTCCCAGTGTCTGTTCATAGATGTGCATTAGAATTAATTACCTACGTTCTACCGGAAAAGCATAAAAAATATTTTAGGGGTACCCGTCTCTGTCGGAGTAGCATTCTTCACTGAATGCGGTTGCCAAGGAAAAGTGTGTGCAAAATGGTGTTGCTACTGCCAATCTTTTTTAAACAAATTGCACATACAGCCCCAGAGTTTGTACACAGATGTGCATTAAAATAAATTACCTACGTTCGATAGGGGAAGCATAAAAAATATTTCAGAGGTGCCCGTCTACTGTCAGAGTAGCACCTTGGATGAGGTTGCTGAAGAAAAATGTGTGCAGAATGTTTTCCTTGCCGAGAATTTGTTTGCAAATAATTGTAGATATACTAGGTATGTATGTCTAGAAGCATACGTCCAAATCAATTTCCTAGGCCGAACCGGAAAAGCAGAAAAAAATATTTTCTGGTGTGACTTCTTCTTCCAATACACCGTCATTTCATTTTTCACTTTCCAAGATCCATTCCATTCCCCACTAAAATCGTAATTGAACCACACGCGCGCACAACCAATCAACGCATCAAAACACTCTTCAAAAGCCATTGTAACATCAAGAAAATCCTTCGTCATCGAAGGAAAGTACGCCGCAGCCTGAACCCGCCCACTCCTCCCTCAATTTCCTTAATTTTCCGTCTCGCGAACCCTCTTCGGGTTCCCACAACGACCGGTCCAAGCAAGAGCACATATTCTTCAGTCACCTAATTTAATTCCCACCCCGTGGCCCCCCGAATTAGCCGTAGTTGGTTCGGCAACCCCCTCGGAAGAGCAGATTAAAACGTCAAGCGGCATTCCGCAGCTGTTTCACGCGGTGCACGCCCGCATACGACTTCCGCCAATTACCGGCTTGCTCGGGGAAGAGAGGAGAGAGGAAAGAGAGACACAGAGAGACTAAGCTAAAAAACGAGAGAGATAGAGGAAGGGTGGATGAGGCGGCACGATGCACAGCGAATGCAAAGCACCGGCAAGGTCGCGAATCCGAATGAAACCGAGTTCTCCGTCACCTTCCTCTCTCGCGGCTCTCGCAGGTAGTCGAAACCGTCCAGGGGGAACAAGAGGGACAAAGGCAGGGGGCCAGGGGGCCAGGTGAGAGCAGGGGCCCCGGGCGAGGTCACCCACCGCCCCCGCCACCCTTCACTCCCCCGCACACTCTGATTACCCGCAGCCCGGGGGCGGGACACACTGTAATGAGCATCGAAGAGGTGCTCAACCTTCGACCAACCTAAATTTTCCCGCTAACCGCTCGGGGAAATTCAAGATGGAGCAACCATGATCCACAGCGCCCACCATTCTCCGACAAAAGCGACGAGATCGAATTTGACAAACGATGCCATCATACATTATCGTATTTTCCGAAGAAACCGACCGAGCTTTTCTTCTCGATACTATCTTGTGCTCCTCCTCAGCATCGTTACGGAGGAATTCCCCACCTACTCTGCAACAATTACGGAACCCGGGTTATAAAGACTATCTTCTGCCTCGTCATGGCGATTTAGAGAATTTTTAAATGGGACTGGACGTTTACTGGCTACCGGGTACGCAGAGTTGGCTTCTCGGGAACCATAGGTTCCCTCGGCGAGGTCCCAGAGCCATTTTGTGACGGCAGTGGAACACGAATCTGGGTCAAGAGAATTTTTAGAGAGTCCGAGGATTTAGGAACGCTCCAACGCCGTTTCACAGTCGCCGAAGAATCTTTTTTAAATTTTAGCAAACGATGGACAGAACATCTAGTCAATCTTAGATGATGCTGGAAGCAATCAAATATAATCTCGTACAATGGTCGCTAATCGGTTAATGTTACGAGATACCGGGATGAAGATTGTGTTTTACGATTTTGTACAGGGTGTCGCGAAGTATTGTCCACTGGTGCGAAGAACGCGGCACGTACCTTACAGTTGGATCCGCTGTGTATATCAAGGTCGCCCGAGAAGGATTCGGGATCAGGATGACGTGGCGCGATTTTCGAGGGGTGCCAGGGATTTTTCGCTGCCGGGAGTCGATCAACAGGTCCCGGTTATGAGAGTGTAAAGCGTTTTGAATCCGACAACCCCTCGAGGGGCACGATTCCCGCGCGAGAATCCTCCTCGTGACAAAAAGGGGCGAATCTGTTCCGCGGGGGGTCCTGTTGCCTCTCGACGCCTCTTCTCCTTCTCTTTCGCAGGCGAGACGAGCCGACCCGTCTGTGTAGACGCGTGCGTCGGCACGTATACAAGTCGTGTTACGGGGGTGGCCTGCGACCCCAGACACGGGGGTGGCCTGACAGCCGATTAGGACAAGACGGGAGAGCCCCCACGGAAAACTTAAAATAACATCGCTCGATCATCCGGGTGTCTTCGCCGACAGGCAACTAGGCTACTCTTGTATTCAGCCGGTCCCCTTCTTCGTGGCTCTCTCGATCACGCCTCCTACCAGCGACCTTCTCAGCGGGTACCGCCCGATCGAGGTCGCATTACCGCCGATCTGTCTCCGTGGTATCATCTCCCTTCCGGTTCGCGAGAGACGAACCGGAAGGAACCGGGGGCCGATGTTTGCGCTCTTGCGCCTGGCGGATTAACGATTGATCTCGGTTCTGCGTCATCTCTGGGAAGCGATCCAACTCGCGGTACATGGAAGAACGCCTTCTTGAATTATTAATCGAGTCGTTTCAAAAAAATAATGAAGAATATCCCCTATTTTCGGGGACATGTAAAAATCAAGACTTGACGAAGGGGTTCAAAAAGATCGTGTGCCGTTCAACGAACAGTGGGAAAAACGAGTTGAAAATATATTATACTGTAATTCGAAACTGTACTTTTCAATCCCAGGACAGTCCATTTCCACATCACTAATTGTTCCTTATAATATCCCCTATTTTCGGAGACATGTAAAAATCAAGACTTGAGAAAGGGGTTCAAAAGATCGTGTGCCGTTCAACGAACAGTGGGCAAAATCGAGTTGAAAGTATATTATACTGCAATTCGAAACTGTAGTTTTCAATCCCTGGATAGTCCATTTCCATATCACTAATTATTCCTTAAAAAAAAATTCATGAACGTTCCCAGTGTTCAGAGACACCGTGGAAATTACCTCTACCAACAGGGTTCACGAAACAGCGAACTCCTCGCTGAAAAATGAGAAGAATCAAACCAACAAAAATGTTTTAGTACTCTCCGAAAACGTCTTTTTTAATCCCAAAAGAGTTTGTTCCTCCATCGCAAGCGGTTTCCTCGAGAAGAATTCAGACCTCAATTTTCATCATGCGAAAACCTTGTCGATTGAGATGGTGAATTGTCTCACGGACGATCAGAAGAATCGAGCTTAGAAAAATATTTCACTACAACCCAAGAGCGTCTGTTTCGACCCCAGGAGAGCCCGTTCCCACATGCCCGACGATTCCGCCCCGAAGAAATGCCGAATATCCCTTAGTTCGCGAGATTACGCTGAGGAAGATGAGCTCAAAATCGCGAGCTGCTTACCGTACAATGCGCCTCTAATCGAGCCGGTAGAGAAATCTTTTACAGCCGCGTAAGAATGTAATTTTTAATCCCGGGACAGTCCGTTCCCGTATCGGCGATACTTCCTCCCCGGCGAAATTCATAAAGATCACTTGCTTTCAGGGCCGTAACGCGCGGATTCCCGCTTAATGTCTTTCTACCCGCGAGCCCTGGCCGCGCGGACGTTTCATAAACGGTAGTTAATCGGCCGTCGGGGCTGCTTAAATATCAAGGCAACTGCTGTAAACGCTCCTCCGGCCGGGGAATTAGTTATCGTCCCGACGATAGCCGGAGCGACGAACCGGGTCGTTACGAAATTTGTTGCATTAGCGAACGACCCCGTTCGCTACGGGAAACGATAAGGGCTCGTCGACGGGTGTAAACCGGCCCCGGGATCGACCAATAAATATTCCCCGGTGGTATACGGCGTAACCGCACGAACAAGAGAGGGGGGGGGGGGTGAAACGAGAGAGCCCCACCGGGCAGAATGAAACGCATAATAAAAATTATCAGCTCTCGCCGCGGCGACTCCTGAAATTCCAGCGGCGTCCGCCGAATAGACCGTGAAGATGAAGTCGCTCCAGGAAAGTCCGGATGACCTCGCAGGGCCCCGCGGCTCGTTTGATGGGACCTCTCGCCCCTCTCCCTCCAACCGGGCCCTAACTTTACACCGGATACTCGTTTACACCGGTTTCGGTCCGCGTATATTGCACACTGCACGACATTTTAACACGCCCTGTAGAAGTCGTTTCGATCTCCGTGACATGTATTGTAACGGACAAAATTATGGAACACCCTGTACAAATTTTAAACACTCCAAATCTATTTCTGTGTCTGTAATTGTAGTGCTGGATGCAGGAAGAGCTCCCATTAGCTCATACTGTAATGCACACAATTTTGAAACACCCTATACAAATTTAAAACTTATATTTAAGTGTAAGAGGAGCCCCCGGTAGGCCATATTGTAATGCACAAAATTATGGAACACCCTATACAAATTTTAAACACTCTAAATCTATTTCTCTTCTTGTAATTGCACTGCTGAATGCAAGAAGGACAGTACTATGGCACGTATACAAAATTTAAAGAATTTCAAAATACTATTGTAGGTATTAAATTATTAAGTAAAGAAATAAATTTAGCTCCTGTGTGCCTCGCAACTAAACTAGACAACTTTAATTTTGAATAAAAAACCCTAATGATACACTATATTAAAATGAAACAAGGCTGATCCCAAATACAGTGTTTACTCTATATTTGTCCCAAACGCCTATCCGATAGAAGTCCCAGAACTGTCCCCACTGCGGCGGGGTATACCCAATGAGGGGCCCAGAATCTCTAGAGACCTCTCTCGCCTCTAGAGGCATCTGGCCGATACATGTCAATGGCTAGACCCGTTTTCTGGACATGTATCGTGTATCTAGGAGTACGATGAATTACAGTGAATTTGAATGACCCTGTACGGTCCGGCGTCCAGTATCGTACCTGAGAAAAGGATGTAGGGCCCCGATACAGAAACAGAGAGACACCGAGAGGATAGGGGGAGGACCGACGGCGTCTTCTCGGAGGCGGCGGCGTGCTTATTGCGTGATATTAGCCACGGTCGCAGCCGGGGTAATCATAATCTCGAAAGAGGGACAAAACACAGGCCCCGAATCGCATAACGCTGAATTTTACGACTGCTCGCGCGGACGACGGACGACCGGATGCTGCGCGACTTTTTACCGCCCCCTAACGTCCCTTGATGTCAACAAGAAGACGGGCAGCCTGCTCCGACATCTACACCCCACTGCGGTGTGGATCTATGGATCGTTGTGGATCCGCCGACGCGATTTGTCCACCGTACCCTTTTTCAGTAATTAGCGGGCCGGGGCTACAAGGATGACGATGTTAGCCTGGAAACGGAGACGCGGATGATTCGCGTCTTTGTCGCCGAGCTTCGACATCGAGCTGAGTTTTTTGGCGGCGAGAAGCCGACGGCGGTGACCGCCTCGTTAATGATCCGCGAGTGTTAATCCGTCGGCATTTTTTTTACCGACGATTTTTTAAATTCTTCAGTCAGGATACACCAGAATACGCACGTGTAATATTCGCCTGAGATCCTGAATTCTCAAGACGTATTTTTTCCTCGTCGATTTTTGTGTCGAGATGTTCAAACACGATCTAATCGAAGGTACTACAAGTGTTAATTAGCTTAGAATTTTTTGCTGTCGATTTTTGTACAGAGAAGTTGGTAGAATATTTATTGTAATGACTGCAAGCGTTAATTTTCAGTATCTCAAGGACAATCTTAAAACCGTCGAAATGATGACTTAAACACCCAATAATTCCTCAGACACTACATGAAGATCGAAGAAAGATCCGTCAGATTTCTCTATATATGTCGCCAAGGCCTGGATGGTAAACGTCGCGGAGTTATCCCCACTATTGGGGACCTAGTATACCCAGGGACCTAGGGGCCCCGTAGCTCGAGAGGTCTCGGACATAAGACTGTATAACCATAACACAGCTCGGGTGTGTCTCCTGTACGATCCATGTCGCCGGCAAGACCCGTCTTGTTGACATGTATCGAGAATTTTCTGTATTTCTTAAGAAATCCAAAAGGTCCCGGGCGGTAAAGCGTTCCCGACTTCCATCATCAACCAGGTCATCTTCTCTCCAACGAATCGTGTAACGGAGTCATCAGCGGAGGGTTCGCAAGCGGGACATCCGCAATTCCGCGATCGGAATCGCGGCGAGCCGCTCGAAAGCGAGAGCAAAGCGCTTTCTATATCTGAAACGGGCGACGGTTCCGAGAATCCGATCTAATTTACGCGTTTGCATAAACCTCGGGGCCCACGGTTTCCAGGTAATAAAAAACCCCGAGGAGTGGTGGGGGAAATGCCGAGAGCCCGAAGATGTTTGTTCGCCCGTTACATCGACGAGGTTTCGCAATCGTGGCGGAATAGGCGGTTGAATGGGAAAACGGGCCCTCGGATCTGCTCGCGTAATAAGTGGCCGGACTATTTTTTTTTTTTTCTGTTTGTCTCTCCTTCGCGGAAGACACGGCCACCACGGTCCCCGGCTCCGCGGAGTCGGTCGCCGGCTGGTATTTTTTCCGGTGGCGTAAGTGTGCGGCTTGTAATTTCTAGAAGATTGAGATCGTGAGTCACTCACTGTAAGGTCGGTCGGCAACCGGCTCGCACGAGTCTGCAACAGAAAAAGCGAACGAAAATGTTAGTACGATAAGGGACGCATTCTGCACGGGCGTGCGCCGAATTCCAACCCCCGGAACGGGCCGAGGAGCTATTAAACCCGCGGTATTCCGGCGAATTCCGCGAATCTGTCAGCGAAACTGCCGTGCCGGCGAGATTGCCGGCCAAATCGACACTTATCAGAAACAAAATAGCCGCTGTAACACTACCGGCACGGTATAACAAATGGAATGCAGTTTAACAGTATCCCTCGGAAGAGTTTCGAGTTTGGACTACGTCAAGCGATGAAAGAATGAATAGTAAATGCGTGACAACATGTTTTCACAACAGAAAATCGAAATTGAAAGTTCCCGAGACGGTCGGAATTTAATTTGCTTTCTTCGTTATTTTTTTAAACAATGTTCCTCTCACCCGAGGCATTTGAAACTTTTTTAAACAATTCCTTAACGATTCAGCCATCGTTCTGAATTTTTTGGTTTACGTTCCTCGAGGGGTTGGTTACAAAAATCAACCCCTAAAGAAATGTACCACGCCATCTACTGAGCGTTCGCTTTAGAAATTATGCTTGATAAAATCATTTTTCTCTGTCCTTCACAAGCATACTAAAATTTTGAAAAAATTATACTAGTTAGATCAGACGAGCACTGAATAACTGCATTTTGATTCGCTCCGATATCCGATGTAGTCGTTGAGAAAAATGATTTCAAAGTTAGGGATGTTATTTCCTGTTCAGAGACAGCAAAGATTTGAAGGTTGAGAAATTTTAAACAATAGAATGACTATGTTTCACGGAATGTCAATGCAAAGTACTGCGACAGGGTCGACTGTCAATGCCTGTACCGCCGGTATCGTTCGAATCCGATCCATGGATCGGGAGAAAGAGAGAGATTCTAATTTCCCCGGATTGTCGGGTTCTAATGCGTTTCCATGTTTTTTCACATTCCTCCGCGGCAGGAAATAAGTATGATTATGCAGTCGTTCGAATGGTTCGTTCACGACGATTCGAGAACAACCGTGATCCGTCGGTAATGACTCCGCTGCGTAATCACCGTCCGATCGAAATGACACTCGCGAACCCTGTAGCCATTATCTTTTTCAATTTGCATACACAGCGAACGTTGCCGCGATAATTCATCTACCGCCGAGGAGGCTTCTAATAGAGGCCTTCCACTCTCTCTCTCTCTCCTTCTCTCTCTCTCTCTCTTTTTCTCTCTTCATCGACGCATCCTCCTATTTCTTTCTCCGTTAAGTAATTCCACTGGCTGCGAAACTGTTGGCAATTTTCGCAATGGGGATAATCGCCTGATGAAGGATTATATCAATTATTGCAGAACATCTTTATCGAACAATAAAACAGTCTTCCTGCAATAATGGAAATGTTCCAAATACTTGACAAACAATTTCAATAGTTCCTCACGAAGACGGTATCGTTGCAACAACTGAGACAGCCAAGGGGTGACTTAAAAATCCCAAATAAGAAGATTAGAGGTACAGTGTTTACTCGATACATGTCCAAAACACGGGTCCAGCCAGTGACAAGTATCGTCCAGGTGATACTATTCCTTCGAGAGGTCTTTTCTTGGCCCCTCACAGGATATACCCCGCAGTGGGCATAGTTCTGGGACTTTTATCGGCTAAACGTTTGCGACATATGTAGAGTAAACTCTGTACAGCATACTCTGTACACAATTCTCGATATATGTCAACCCGAGGCATGTGTACTCTAGCCGTGTTACGTTTACCGAGGCCTGTCGAGCTTCGGGGCCCCTCAGAGGGGGTCCTGCGGTAGTGGGGATAATTCTGCGACGTTTATCGTCCACGCCTCGGCGACATATGCGGAGAAATCACTGTATTTGGTACCACGAGCTCGCAGTTGAATATAGGAAGGCGAAGGAT
Organism: Halictus ligatus; assembly: GCA_028454255.1. NCBI lineage: Eukaryota > Metazoa > Arthropoda > Insecta > Hymenoptera > Halictidae > Halictus > Halictus ligatus. The sequence continues at coordinate 9,397,093 of CM052142.1, read as the reverse complement.
TGAAGTAACGGAGACTCCTGAAGGCCTGATTAACTATGGTTGGAGCGAAGTTTCGCGAAGCGGGGGGGTAACCGTGTAAAAACCAGGAAGTTTTAATGACGCGTCCATGGACAGGAGATGTGCTAGGCCAGACTGACTTAGCAGGAGCTGGAAAATGTCTCACTCAAGGCGATCGCTCGGCTCTAATAGAAGCCGCTAGGTAGGTCATCGGATGTCATAAACGCTCGACGGAGTTTCTTCGGTGGTGCAGCGCGTGTTAATAGCCTCATTAGATATCGCGGCGCAGTGACGTACACGGACGTTTCTAGACCACCGAGCCAACGATGAAAGTTACGAACAACAGTTTCCATTACCGATTAACCCCGATGTCGATCGCCGGATCATGATCCTTCCTGCACTTTTACATGCCGACGTGGCGGAACTATTTTAACAAACTATTTCGTTGAGCTTGTTCAGGTATTCTTCTCGTTAATTAATCCTTGAACATGAACTCACACGAAGAAGTCTATTTAATTTTATCCCTCCATCGGTACCGTGGGGTCTCTCGTGACCCCAGCACAATTTACTGTACATTGCTCTCAGTATCTACAAGTCAATCGATGATACAAAAATATTTTATTTAGTTTATGAAGTCTATATTATTTAGGGATACTTTCTAATGACTGTGTTGTATTTATAAAAGAAAAATGTTGACCATAGTGGACCTGTTCCGGACTGTTCGTTGACTGTCATAGTCGCGCGAGGAGAACGGGTGCTCATGATTTTACAATGGGGTCGTAAAAGATCTTTTAAACGCAAGTTAGGCTGCCCGATGATTATCACAAAGGATGTGCTACTTCGAAAGAACGTTTCGAAAGAAACTTCTGAGATTCGAAATAATTTATACGGTTAACCGTGGAACGTTTACGGCGGAATCAGATTTTCAAACTAGTTTCCATTACGATTTCTCTGTAGACAATCCGGTTTGATCATAAAATTCCGTGTGTTTTTCGCTGGGAGGAGAGATAGTAACGCAAAGGTGCAGTGTACCGGACAACCTGCGATAATTAGGATAATTAAAGCGCGCTTTGAGACAGTGGTTTCTTCAAATTTACTCTGTGAATTATTCTCCGTGCCCTCGGAGATTCTTGCTCGGTTTAATTGCCTGACAGTGACCAGGCGAAAGTCTGCTCGCATAAAAGCCGCTCAAAGGACAAATCAAATGTCCAATCATTTTAATACGCGGTCTAACAACGATGGATAAAAATCTTCTGCGCACCTCAGTCCCAGTTTACAAAAATTAATTTTATACTATAAACATTTTATACAGGAAATTAAAGGCACTTGATATTCTCAATTCTCGTGCAACACAGAACTGAAGATTGTTCTACGGAAATTTTTCCGGGATACCGTTGCAGGATTGATAACAAAAATTATGGCTGGTCCCCAGGTGACCATGCTACAAATCGAACTCACACTTTCGTCGGCAGAGTTTCGTCGGTGTGGCCGAGCATAGTAGGACAAAATTGGTGGCGGGTCAATCACGGCGTAGGCCGCCGGTATTCTAATATTTCCCGCGAACCGTCGCGCGTGGCCACGAATCCTAATTCGCCTGGGCCCGACTTGGGCCCGTCCCGGGCCCGACGGAGGTGGCAACGGGGTCGCGCGCGATCGTCGATAAATATTAAACGACTTTCCACCTGCCGGTGGTGGCCGGCTGCGTTTCGAGAGAGGACAAAGAAGGAGCGAGAGAAGAGAGGAGCGGCGCGGAGGGGCGGGGGTGGGGGGGGGTGGGAGGGGAGGACGGCGACTTCCGAGAGGGAGATCACTGAATGTTAATTAGCGAGGCGTGACAAGTGTTAAGTAATCCATCCATCTTTCCGCGCGCGCGAGACACAACCGTGGTGGGGGGCCAGGGGGTCGAGAAGGAGGAGCCTTGGTTAACTCTCGGGCAATTAACGCGACACACACACACACACACACAGCTCGAGCTTCATCGAACGGGAGGAGAGTGGGAGGTGGAGAGGGAGGGGGCGGTACAATTAGCGGCCGATTTGACTGTGAACCCCTGGGCCCCCGGAAAGTGAAACGGAATTTCGTTGCCCCCTCGCTTTCGGGCCCCCGGAAGTCCATCGCTCGCTTTCGCGGGACGTAACTGTACAACCATGAACGATCCATCACCCGCTGACAAGCCTATTTCGTTGCTGCATTCGTAAACGGGGGATCTATAGACTTTTACTTTTAGACCTAGCGCACCGTGATCGTGGATCTTCAAATTCAAGTATTTTAGGGGGGGTTCTAACAGTCTGGACTTGGGGTGCCAACCCTGATCGCGTGCCTGTCTACTCCTCGATGCAATATTCTCCGATAGAGACTGTTATTAATTAGAATTTACACGGGTTAATACTTTCTCACAGAGAATCGAAAAATGTACCGTTCCATTTGGAAAACTAAAGTTGACCTTCACAAGTCCTTGACACTTACAAAAATACTCCAGCCATCTCCATTTAGACTCCGTCCAAGATATTGCTGGCCACGAATAATATTAATACTTAAATTTGGACTTAAATTAAGACTTAAATGTGGTGGGACACCCTGTGTAAATTATTTTATTTCCCAACGCGCATTTTAACCTGAAATCCGGGAAGTAAATATTCTCCAATACAGACTATTATTAATTAGAATTTACACGGCTTAATACTTTCTCACAGAGAATCGAAAAATATACCGTTCCATTTGGAAAACTAAAGTTGACCTTCACAAGTCCTTGACACTTACAAAAATACTCTAGCCATCTCCATTTAAACTCCGTCCAAGATATTGCTAGCCACGATTAATATTAATACTTAAATTTGGACTTAAATTAAGACTTAAATTTGGTGGGACACCCTGTGTAAATTATTTTATTTACCAACGCACATTTTAACCTGAAATCCGGGAAGTAAATATTCTTCATATAGACTATTATTAATTAGAATTTACACGGCTTAATACTTTCTCACAGAGAATCGAAAAATATACCGTTCCATTTGGAAAACTAAAGTTGACCTTCACAAGTCCTTGACACTTACAAAAATACTCCAGCCATCTCCATTTAAACTCCATTCAAGATATTGCTATCCACGAATAATATTAATACTTAAATTTGAACTTAAATTAAGACTTAAATTTGGCGGGACACCCTGTGTAAATTATTTTATTTCCCAACGCGCATTTTAACCTGAAATCCGGGAAGTAAATTTTTTAGGCAAGGGGCTAGAGCTTCCATAGAATTTTTTCCGATCGCAAGATACGTAATTTGAGAACTGTACAACGTGATTGCATAATTCCTATCCGAATTGTGACAGAGCGAGGTGAAATTTGATTTCTAATGTATAACCGTATCTTCGAATTCTCCCGACGTTTTTACCGTTATAAATTACACCAACTCCCCGTCGCAAATGCATAAAATCCGCGCGGCCTGGCGTCATAACTCAGACGCTTCAGGTTCTCCGGCCGAGCGTGAATGGGGGTAGAGAGAATTAGGCTAGCCACGTGACGAATCCCGCGAAGTTCGTGAATCGTTTAAGGAAAACAGCCGAGCGACCGTAGGAGGCTGGATCCCGGAAGCGAAACGAACGGTGTAACGGATGGACAACGCGGGCTATTATTTAACTCTAATTGATGGCGGCTCGTGGTCTGTTCCACATTGATGGTCATCGATAATCGCTAATGATTCCCGATGTTCCTCCGCGAAGCGGGGGAACGAAGTTTCGCACGGATGGCCTGCGGCTTCTTCAACGTTCCAACGATTGCGTAAACCCTGCTCTCGGACGGAAAAATCTGCATAAACAATCTGTCCAACAATTCCAACAATTCCCTCGAAAATTCGCAAAAATTATTCGCCGATCTTACCGAACGGACGACGATAAAAAAAAACGTGCGCAAGAAGTTGGCTAAACAGACAAAAATGCCCATTGTCTTCGCAAGCATCCTGTAATTGATTCGGGACAAGTGAAGCGCACAGATCGTTGCGCAACACGGCTTTGCCCGACGCCGTCCGATTAGTATAATCAACAGAGTGACGGCGTGTAATTGGTAGGAAAGAATGATGTACGATGCTCTCGATACAATACCGATCCACTTTTTATTCATCCCGTGGAGGAGCAACGCAAAGAGAGAGAAAGAGAGAGAGAATGTTGGTCGAAAGTTAGATTCAAATCGAGAGATCGACCGGTCGATCGGCAGGCGGTCGAACCGCCGAATCACGAGCATCGGGGCCCAGGGGCCCGTCTCCTAGATGTATCAGTGTAATTAACAACAAACAATGCCGGTGAGACGCGTTCGATATCGTATATTAATCGATTAGCTCGCCGGGCCCCGAAGATATGTGCCCGGGAACTGGTTGTTAATCATCGCCGCGGGTGCGTTTGTACTTCCATCTTCTTCTTTTTCGAGAGAGAGAGAGAGAGAGAGGGGGAAGAGAATGATCAAAGCCGCCACTTTAGCATGATTCGTGCCCGAAGGCTCACCCCAACGACGGTTCGCGCGACGCGTCGTTTCACAGGCCCACCGTGACTATACTTGCAAGCCACATTGTGCTCGCTGTCCTGACCGATCGCGTTTCGATTAATTTTTTACAACTTCGCCCGCACGCTTCGTTGACGCGCGATCAGGAATCCTAATCTGCGGTACGCGAGAGAGGCTGCTGCATTCTACGCGCGAAACGTCCTCGGTGAAAATTGTTTCCTCGGAAAATTGCTTTGAGGACTCCCCGTGAATTTTCTCCGATTAAATTGAAGTTAGGAAGGAATGCAACAGAGCGTACTCGCATGCGGAAAGCAGGTGCGCAGGTTATTGGAGAGCGCGCACTCTGAGGAGCCACTAATATCGTAAGACAATACTGATTCAGTGACATGAATTTCTTGGTTCTCGGATTATTTATGCGTGAAACCTTTATCAATATATCCGTGACATTTTTCTGATTGAAATGAGCCCCAACATGACGTGATTCCGAGCACATTTGCCTCCGTAAAACACGATTTAGTGGAACCTCGATTATCCGAACCGATGGTACCAAAATTATACGAGTAAACCCTGCATAAGAGTTTCGTACGCAAAGATCATTGTACGTCAGGAAATTATCCACAAAGATTTAATGTAGCATTGTCAAAGGAGTCATGTTCCGCCAACCGAGTTCGGATAATCGAGGTTCTATTAAATCGTGTTTTACAAAGGCAAATATGCTCGGAAACACGTCGTGTTGGGGCTCATTTTAATCGGAAAAATGTCACAAATACGTTGCTGCGAGTTTGATGGAGTAACGATTAAAGTCAATATAATTTTATCATTGAATTAGCGTTACCTAACCAAGCTACTGGTACTGGTAATCGTTGTACGAGAACATTTGCATGGATTTAATACAAAGATTGGCTAATTAATCGGAGGATCAGTTGGTAAAATGGTTTTTCCGTCGAGAATAAAAGTGGATGAAGGTTAAGCAGACGTTGCGGGTGTATTTCTTTGGGGGTCGGTTCGGCGATCGACATGGCGTCTCGGGTTGATGAATTTTTTGAGCTGATTGGATGGTTCTTCGGACAAGAGAAGAGACATAGCGGTACGCGGCGGAACAAACGACGTTCGACGATCGAATCCGCTGTATTACGCAATCTCCCCGATTGAATGATCAATGGACACGTCTCGGCGAGCAGGTACGCACGCGTGTCGACGCGAAAATCACACGCGACAACGTGTCGAGGTCTTCGACACCTATTCCGTTCACGGTACAGCACAACACCCGATCGATCACGTACGATTCTACGATTAGCTCGCCGGGTTCGACGAGTTCCTGCTGATCCTCGAGGGAAACGAGGATCTCCCTTTCAGACGCAATCTTCGTCGAATTTGTTCAATTAATTTTCTCAGAGTTTAACAACACCTCCGAGCGAAAGTAGAAGCTTTGACCTTTAAAACGAGCCTGGGTAGACGGTCCTGCGATTTTTTTACTCCAAGTTACAACAAATGAAAAACACATTCACAATTGACGATTCTTGAGATCATGAACACTTCTCGTTGAAAATATAATGGAAGGGTAACAAAGAATCGTACATTGAGTTTTTTGGACTCGTTGTGAAGGGGAGACTTCAATCTTCAATTTCGCGGTGATTTGAGTAGCGGAAGAAATTTTTCAAGCCTAGTAGAAGTGTTTGAATCTCAATTTTTGATAAAAGAGATTACCCGTGATTTCATGTTCGTTTTTTGTAGTGTAGAAATGTATGCAGGGAAAAACAATTTCTTGGAGTGAAAATAGAAGCATTACCCTTTAAAACGAGCCTGGGTAGACGGTCCTGCGATTTTTTTACTCCAAGTTACAACAAATGAAAAACACATTCACGACCGACGATTCTTGAGATCATGGACACTTCTCGTTGAAAATGTAATGGAAGTGTAACAAAGAATCGTACATTGAGTTTTTCGGTCTCGTTGTGAAGGGGAGACTTCAATCTTCAATTTCGCGGTGATTTAAGTAGCGGAAGAAATTTTTTAAGCCTAGTAGAAGTGTTCGAATCTCAATTTTTGATAAAAGAGATTGCCTGTGATTTCATGTTCGTTTTTTGTAGTGTAGAAATGTATGCTGGGAAAAACAATTTCTCGGGGTGAAAATAGAAGCATTACCCTTTAAAAGAAGCCTAGGTACACTCTCCTGCGATGTCGATTGATGAAGTTATAACATGCTACGCACTCTGCCTGTTCAATTACAATCGCGCGATTATGCTGCGATGTTGCGGCCACTCGGTTTTTGCGTATCGGCAGCGGTACGATTAGGGGATTTACGGCTGGCTTTCAGTAGCGTTATCCTGCCGGCTAACAGCCATCATTATTTATAGGAAGTAACTGAACCGCGAACGGAAAAGCGTAATTTGCCACATTTTCACGCGGCTCACCGGCCCGTTAAATACAGAGCGCATCGATTTGAGGAGAGCGCTTATGCAAAATCACCGGTCTCCGGTTCTCTGTGCCCACAAACGGCCGGGATCGGCGTCTCCCCGGCCGGCAAACTAGGTGTATTAACATACCTAAGTGATGCAAATTGCGCCTCGGTGTTCGAACCGCCCGAGTTCGAGTTCAAAGCGAGCCGAGTCCCCTCCCGCCCCGCCGCGCAAAAAAGCCCGATTCCCAGGATTAATTTTCCGTCCATTGCGCGCGAATCGTCTGCAATTTCAACGGTAATGAAGACGGATCCGCCGGAAAAACCGGGATTCCTCGTTTATAATTGCCCGATGGTAATTCAGGCTCGTTAAATATTTAACCAGATCTCGGAATAATTAAATATTCGCGGCGCGGGTATTATTTCGCGTGCGTTGCATTCCTGGAAAATTTATGCGCGTGTTCGACCGCCGCTTCTCTGTTGCACTGTCATATTTTAGGCTTCCTTTTTCCCCGAGCAAACGAATAAATTTGCTAAATAATTTCTCGCGCACGCGTCCCTAGAATCTCAATGATTTTGAATTAAAAAGTATCGGAACCGGTCGATTCGACCCGTGAACCTGGTGGTAATATTCTTGTTGGCTGAAAGAGACTTGAAAAATTTGAGAAATTACAATGGGGAAATTTTCTCGGGAATATTCGGCGGCCCCCCGGAGCCGTAGTGTCGCAGAGAGTGTAAACGGCCTAATTGACGACAGGCCGGGATGAAATACTGCAGCCGAGGCACGAATCCTCGTAATCGAGTTGCCTCTCATAATCCCATCGTTCATTCGAGGCCTAAAACCGAGCGACAATGGAGGCCCCGTCCGCACACAAAGAAAGACGGAACAAGATTCAGCCGAGGCCGGAGACGCGGATATAAAATTGTATGGGGACTGTCCCAGCAATTAACGTCGCGCCGCGTCGCCCGGTGTGTGTGTACAAGCCTTTCACTGCGGCTGGAAACGAAGTTACGTTCTCTTGATTACTAAATATCCACAATCGAGAGCCCGGGCTCTGATTAAGCAGCGTGTCGACTCATCACCGACCACCCGAACCCATCGGACGTTGATCCGACTAACGAAAGAAAGGATTATCCGGCGAAAGTTTTCTGCCTTCGATATTGCCCACATACAGGGTGTTTAAGAAGTCGTTTTAATCGTAATTTCAACTTTACTCTGCTCCCCACCTCAGTTATCCCCGATCTTGGCTCTCCCTTATCGAAAAGTCAAACTTAAACGCCTCCACGAGGACCGAACATTTTTCTCCACCACTCGAACCACCCCCAAATTGAAGCGTGAAGTCTCCCCTTTAAACTGGGACCAAAAAATTCGATGTACGATTTTTTCTCGCCTAGTTATAGCACTTTGAAGAGTCCATGACCTGAAGCAATTGTGGAAAAGAGTTATCAAACCTTGAGTATATTCTATTTGTTGTAACTTTGTGGAAAAAAATCGTAGGAGGGTCTACCTAGGACTAGTTTTAAGGGGAAACCTTCTATTTTCACCCTAATAAATTATCTTTCCGAGAATAAATTTTTCTACTAGAAAAAAAAATAGAAATCAAGGGCAGTTCCTTCCAAATATCACTGCTCGCAGTATTTTTATTGTAAAATTTAAACAAATGGATTTTTCGGGAAACTGTTTGCACAGTCGTATTCCTCGTTGAAAATCGCACGATTTCATTATGCGCAACATCTCTGTAGCTTGGACGGTTCCAGAGATATACAAACAATCGTTTTCCACCCCTCCGGGGGTATCACCCTTTGCGACGAACAATGGTAAAAATAGGAAAGAGAACCCGTGGGATGTTTCAGGCGAGGACCATTTCTCATCCGAGTTAGATGAAAACGAGGGATTATTAGTTCGTCCGTGTTCCCTCGTGACTAAATTGGCCTCGAGTCCAGGAAGCGTCTTTCGCGTTTCTTTCGCCGGGAGTTCTTCCCAGTTTCTTGCCGGCCGCGGCGGATTCGTCCCGCACGCGAAACGCAGCCGAGAAAGATTCCCGGGAAAGGGCCCGATCGTCGTCCCACGATCCGTCGGATCATTAGGATCTTGCGCCCCGAAAGTCTATTGTCGATCGCGTTCTCCCGCCGGAGCTAAACTCCCCGAAGACACGAGATGCGTGGCCACCGCCGCGCTCGCTTACCCTTTTTGCTCGGCCGGTGGCTCTCATTTTGATCAATTTCAGTTTTTTGCCGGGGCGGCAACCGTTGACTTTACTGCCGGTCCCCTCCCCCTTGCCCTTTCGCTGGCCTTTCTACCCCTGCCGACCCTTTTTTGGGCCCTTGATGCCCAAGCGGAATACATTAATGCCCCGTCGGTCAAACGTCAGTGACACGGCTCCCGGCTTCCACTCAAAATTTCATTCCTGCGGCCACGCAGCCGCCCAAATCCCGGCTACAAAATCCTGACGGTTTTTTCATAGTTTTTTTAATAGATACGACTTGCACGAACCGTTCAAAACAATTTATCTAACGTGGCAACGAAAACTCCGCCACTAAACATTTTTTTACAACGAACATAGTTGAATTATTGATTTAAACAAAATTTTTCTGTTCCATAGAGCTTGCAAAACATATCCACAAAATTTCAAACCGATACGTCCACTAGTTTTCTTTTAAAAAATTCCGAAAGTCGCAAACATGTTGGGAACGTAAACTACGCCACTAAAAATTTGTTTACAACGAGCATAGTTGAATTATTGATTTAAACAAAATTTTTCTGTGTTCCACAGAGCTTTTTAAACCCGTTCACAAAATTTCAGACCGATATGTCCACTAGTTTTCTTTTAAAAAATTCCGAAAGTCGCAAACGTGTTAGGAACGTAAACTACGCCACTGAAAATTTGTTTACAATGAGCATAGTTGAATTATCGGTTTTAAAAAATTGTCTAGGTGTTATTCAGAGCCTGCCAAACACATCCACAAAGTTTGAGCCTGATCGGTCCACTGGTTCCCCCGAAAAAAATTCATAAAGTAGCATGTATTCTCGCGCGCAAGCGGTAAGGCCCCTCAAGTCCCATCTCCGGGCCCACGTATCCGTCCTCCCGTTCGCCCATGGTGTGAGTCACACTGCACACGGCTTCCGTGACGTCCGGACTATCCGCTCGACAGAAAACAGCGCACACGGTGACGGATTGTTAGCCGGGGGCGGGCCTGATAGCCTTCTCGCCTCTGCCCTTGGGGCCCGTCGACCACCTCCACGGGCCCCTACCCTAGAATTTCACGGTCCCCGAGACGAACCACGCGGATTTTCGACGTTCGGACGATTCTTTCGGGCCCCTTTGGCCCAACTGAGACGATTAGGAGCAGGTTGTCCCTCCGCGATTCTTATGGTTATTACGCATGATGATCAGGTGCGAATGCTAATGGCTCCGCAATCCTGATTGCTTTTTACTACCTCCCCCTCCCCCCCCTGTTATAACGCCGACTCCTTACGGCTGCTCTTTACACACAACGTCTTCCAACTGTACCGAAATTTCTGCTGTTCATAACTTCCTGAAGGTATACTAATTAGGACCTGTCTGAGACATCAGAAATTTAACCCTTTGCACTCGAGTGAAATTGTTGTGGCATTATTTCAAAAAATGTATTTGTTACATTACAAAATTTGTATTCGACAGACTACTAAACGTTTAAATATTACACGTGGAAATCGGATCAGTTTCGCACGAATAAAATGAAAGTATTCTAAGACGGAAGAAAAATTTAGTTTCAGAATGAGAATAGCGCCGAGTGCAAAGGGTTAATGATAAGACTGTGAATAATGAAAAAGTTGAGATTATTGTTGTTTCAGATAGCAGACGCGCAGAGGTTCGGTTTAAGAGGGTCAATGTTTTCAGCCGCGATCCACGGCGCGCCAGAGTATGGTTGGTGGGGCGCCGAGCAGTGGCGCTCATGCTCCCGGATCGCTGTAGCGGAGCCGGGCAAGCATGAGCCGCAGATAGCGATCGTTCAGGCGACCGATAACGTGCCCGAGCGAGCTTAGACGATGAATCACGGCCAGCCGGCCGAATAATCGCGAGCATTCCTGCGAAATTGAGCGTCGTCGGGGGAAAGAAAAGCTTGGATGGAAATGAAGTCGTTGAATCGATTAAGAAGTCATGCTCGGGCCACGTGCAATTGGTCCTTAAAATACGGCGCGGGCCCGCCACCGGCCCACGGGGTTAATTACCTCTGTCTTTCCAAACACGGTGCCGGGGTACAGTAATGTATTAGCGCGTTTAGGCACGGCCAGTTAATCCCAAGGCACTGCCTCTACGCACCGTTAACCACGCTTAACTCGTTAAGTCGCCTAATACTCGCCTATACGCCGAGTTATAACCATATTATCCTAAATACCGGCGGTATCCGTCGACCGCTTTATCCCGACCAGCGCTTTTCAGCACGGGGAATAAATTAGAGAGCTTCGTCGCTCGACGAATCCAACGGCCAACAGCCGTTGCGTCACTTTTCGACGACGTTCATTCCTTTCCCGTTGAATATGCCACTATCAATCATCCGCGGCCGGATAGTCCACTCGGAGATCCTCCTCTCTCTCTCTGTGTGTGGATTAGAATTGCGTGTGGATTCAAGATCGCTCGAGGAAATCATTTTTAGTCTCTTTTGTCTACGAGGCTTGGAAATCTTTTGTACCGTTTCAGGTGAATCGTTAGACGATTGCGCCATCTGGAGCCGCTTTGGACGGACACTTCTATTTTTGGTTTTCTTTCATCGGCTAGAAAAATTGCTTATGCAAAAGCAAGAAGCATGGCATCGTCCAGGAGTCTGGATGAGCAATCAAGGTCCAGCTTTCCCAGGTGGCCGTGATCCGCCCCAGTGTGCGTGCCATGGTGTGCCGCACACAACGCTAGATCGCACAAGGTTGCAAGGGTTCGGGAGGCTCGAATTTATGGCTCGATAATGCAAAGATGCAGCTTATCAATGGTCAAAAGCGCTAGATAAAGGATAAATCTAGCGCGCTCGCTACCAGGCAAGTCCTGCTTTTATGTTGCCGAGCACCATTTTGAATTATTCGGTCGCGCGATGCCTGTCAGAGAGCTGAGCGCGCGTGGCCGACAACGTAAACAATGGCGCTGCCGTAGCTTCGACCACGCGCGCTCAGATCGCCTCTCTGACTGGCATCATGCGACCGAATGATGCAGAATGGTGCTCCACAACGCAAAAGTAGGACCTGCCAGGTAGCTAGCGCGCTAGATTTATCTTTTATCTAACGCTTTTCACCCTTGAAAAGCCCCATCTTTGCATTGTGGAACAATGGTTTGCCGCCTCCCGAACCCTTGCAACCTTGTACGATCTAGCGTGGTGTGCGGCACACCATGGCACACGCACACGGCACGCACACGGCAATCACACAGCACGCACACTGGGGCGGATCAAGGCCACCTGGGAAAGCTGGACCTTAAAATGTTCGACGATTGGTCGGAGTGCTACGAATTTTTATGGTTTCGCAGGGAGCGTGTCCATTCGATTTTAATCGCCGTTTCGAGCACGGAGGCTCTCCGTGCGTGAACTCGAAAAAACCAGAGACAGAGAGAGAGACAGACAGAGAGAGAGAGGGGGGAGGGGAAAAAGCAAGGATGTCGGGCCCTCGGCGGTTTTGCTGGCACCGACACCGAAATAGTTGTGTTTCGTAATCGTTATTGCGGGTGATGCGCTTGTAAGCACATGTATCATGCATAAACATAAGTCTAACGATGTAGATGGCAGCTGATTAGTCGGTCGTGTTCGTGCATTACCTTACAGACGGCGCATAATGCGCCGGCCCCGGATTACGCTTCCACATGTGTAAACCCGGCGCGCGGTTTGTATTCCGGGATTTCTCTCTTGATGCCTCCGATGCTGGCTATGAAAACTCCCCCCCCGCCCGCCGCGGCCCGACGCCATTGTTTACGCCGCTTTAATTAGCCGGTTAATGCGACCGGGATATAACCGCGGGCCCTTATCTGATACGTTTCCGGCGAATCATGGGAATTATTTCCGCGCATGCAAATGCCAACGAAAAGGCGAATCGAGTTATGCTTCCGGCACGATCCCGCCGGACGATAAAAACGAGCACGCGTGACTAAGGACGCGTTTTTCATTACGGACGCCGATTTTCATCCGCCTCGGTGGCCAACGTTGATTTTCCTTGCCGATTAAAACGGCATTACCGCACGCTCGTCCGTTTGGGCCGGCGAAATCTTTATTTGCAACGTTCATTCATTTGTTCGGCCAGAACTCTCCGATTACGAGCCCAGGCTGTTCGTTGAATTCTCCGTGAAATGAATTTCCAAATGAATTTCAAGCGCACGTATGCTCCCCTTTAACACTGGGCTCACGGAGCACTAAAAATGACCATTTTGCATTACTTTGTAATAATATATACCCAAAGAAATCAATTCGTTAAATAATTTCTCATCGATGTATTCTTACAATCTCAATATTCGCAAATTCAGAATATTATAATCCGTCATTTCGACGGGTCCCGTAAATCCAGTGTCAACACGTCGACTGCCATGCCACCCATATCTTGGTGACTGAATTATTTATTTATAAATTCAATTAGAAAGCTGGAAGACGTATCATACGTTCAATTTTTTCAATTTTTATTTCACTGAATAACTTGCTTCGATTTCATGGAATCGTTCAGGTTTCTAGTTTGGCAGTTAAAGTGTCAAGCGGCTATAGTTTTTGAATGATCGAGGGTCAAACTTCGGCTTGGGAACCCAGAAATTTGTCAACTTTTTGCTATGTAACCCTGTGCATCTCGAAGAGATAATTCCAATAATCGGAGTTTCGAGGCGAGGAATCGACTGGGTCGAAGGTTACGCGTGTTTGAAGTTGGGCGATTTTAATGCGCTGAGGGTGGAGCTCGTGTCCGTGGAAGTCAACCGCTCGGGGTTGACTCGAGATGTTGAGTAGCTCGATTTTCCCGATGTTCCGAGAAAACGGGGGGCTGGTTTCTGTCGATATTAATAGTGCAGAGCTGTTAAGCAAAAGTGCGGAGGAATCAAGGTGGAATTGGGAAATACGACGGGCGCAGGCCACGCCGGAGGAAATGTCAGGTGTGCACGCGAGGAAACGGGAGGACGTGGTGTAGGTTAATGCACGAACACGGCCGCATAATCAACGACCATCTAGATCATTAGAGCGATGTTTATGCACGATACCGGGGCCCGGCAGCATGCGCACTAGATATAATAACAGTGGCGTCATTCGTCCGTGTGTACACAGTTTCCATTGTACACGGCGCGGCCAGGCCGAGACGAAATTGGACCACCGTGAACGATCACAGTTTATCGCTAATTAATAATCACAGGTCTCGCGTACCGTCGATTAGCATTCTCAATCTCGATTACCCTCCGCCGACAAGGGTGCAAAAACGAGACGCTTTAGAACCCGCACGAAACTTCACAAGATACGCAACACTCCATTCATTATTAATTCCTCGAGTTCTAGGCTCTTTGAACAATTCTGTGCGTATTGTTAAACCTTGTATCAATGTCTCGAATTTTCTGTCACGTTGTATTGAATTTATTATTAACTGTTTTTGGAGTTCTAGGTTCTTCGAAAAATTCTGTTGATATCGGTAAGCCTTGTGACGATATCTCAGATTTTCTGTGACGTTGTATTTAATTTTTTATTAACTGTTTTTGGAGTTCTAGGTGCTTTGAAAAATTCTGTAGATATTGGTAAGCCTTGTGACAGTATCTCAGATTTTCTGTGACGTTGTATTGAATTTTTTATTAACTGTTTTTGGAGTTCTAGGTGCTTTGAAAAATTCTGTAGACATTGTTAAGCCTTGTGACAATATCTCAAATTTTCTGTAACGTTACATTTAATTTTTTATTAATTATATTTGGAGTTCTAGGTCCTCTGAAAAATTCCGTCGATATTATTACATTTTCTTTGACGTCAGGTTTAATTTATAATCAAACTTTTTCGGAGTTCTAGGTTCTTTGAAGAATTCTCTAAATACTGTTAAGCCTTGTGACAACATCCCACATTTTCTGTAATGTTAAATATAATTTATTATTAATTATTCCTGGAGTTCTAGGTCCTCTGAAAAATTCCGTCGATATTATTACATTTTCTTTGACGTCAGGTTTAATTTATAATCAACTTTTTTAGGAGTTCTAGGTTCTTTGAAGAATTCTCTGAATATTGTTAAGCCTTGTGACAACATTCCACATTTTCTGCGACGTTACATATAATTTATTGTTAACTATTCCTGGAGTTCTAGGTCCTCTGAAAAATTCCGTCGATATTGTGAGACCATCAGCGAATACTTCGTTATCGTAGCCCGAATACGAACAATTTCGGAAATTTAGTGTTCCAATATTGTATATTCTCCCTGACATTTTTACAATATCGCTAGCGTCGTCCGAGAAATCGTAAAATCGGCGATCGCTCAGTTGTTAAACGTATGCAGGGGATCCGGCGCTCGAGTACGTGCTAATTGAATAAAATTAACTGTCGGGCGATGACGGGTCGCGACATAAAACTCTACGACTCGCGAATTATCGGCTCATTGGCGACGGGCCCGGACGGCGAAAGACACGAACACAGGCGGGCGTTCTCGTCGCGAGGAGATGAAACGGCGCAAGAAATCGTCGACGATCGTTTCGGAGCCGAATGTTAATCGAAAAGAAAAGAACCGTGCAATTAGCGACTTGAACGACCAAAAAGAGAAGAGAAGAAGAAGAAGAAGAAGAAGAAGAAGATGACGGATCCCTCGGAGAGTGGGAGAGCAGGGGAAAAAATCGTCGTAAGAGAAAGGCGAAGAAATGATATAAAGCTTGGGGGCCTTCTTCGGGGCCCGTCGTACGTATCGCTGATTATTCATGATTTGGGGAATGCTCGACGCGCTCATGGTCTCGTCGGATTAGCATAGCTCGCATAAACTGCGGAATAACATGCCTGTGCACGCACGCACGCACGCACGCGCGTATGCACGCACTCCGCTCACGCAACCGTCCGAGGGAAAAAGAATGAAAAAGAATAGACGCAGGGAGAGGGGGAGGGAGGGAGAGAGAGAGAGAGGGAAGAAGAATGAAGAGGGGAGATAGGATAAAAGAAAGACGAAGAAACGAACGGACAAGACGAGGATCGCGATTTTTCTCCTCTTCTAAGCCCGACACGCATTAACGTTGTGCTTTTATCAGGACCGGTGATCGGTACGCATCCGGATTCAAATTACGCCTCGCTTACGCTTATGTTTATTTAACCGGTGATTAAAGTTACATTAACCGACGCCCGGCCCTTATTGTGTCGCGTACCCGAGGACCGACAGGAAGGAATCTGACGGGACACGGACAAAAGAAGAGGCTCCTCTGTCGCCGAGGACCGTGGAATCGCGATTTCAGATCGCTGATCCGAGGGTCGGTGAACTTCTGATGCGAGCGCCTTCGGTATCGATGGATCCGGACGGAGATTGCCTAATTAGGCTCGGTAAAACGAGCGAACATAATTTTTTTCTTTAGACAAGCTTCACTCGCGACCCTCGGAAGCGAGCCTCTTTCCTGTGCAAAATCAACGCTGATTTTGGCCGCCGTACGAGACTTTTAGGCTGATTCCACTTCGAACCGAAGTAAGCCATGATGTAGTCGGACTCGAATAATCATGGCCGAAAAGTTTTTTTAGAAAATTACAGCTCCTCCGCGAAGTTACATGCGATTTAAAGGGCAACGTCGTCGATCGAGGTTTTCTAAATCTTGTGGAACTTTGTCACGTCACGTGGACCGAACGAAATTTTTTCGGCAGGCTGCACCTACGCCAATCGGAAGCGACTACTTCCCTGTGTGAAATGAACGCTGGTTGGTCACTGTCCGATTTTTTCTGACGGAGTTATTGAACTTCAAAAGTTGTCCACACTTTACTTCAGTTGGACGTGCTCGGAAAATAGGACCACGTTCAAGTAGTCACAACTCCGAGGAAAATGATCGTATCGACATGATTGAAAGCTCGTTTGAAAGGGTGAAATCCGTACTTGAAGACGCACTTTGAATGTTTTAGCTGGGTTGATTATTGCCGAAGTTATGGTGATTTAAATGGGAGCATTATTGGGGACCTCGTCATCTCTCTTCGGAGACAAGTTAACTCGCATTACCTGACTTACCAACAACAATTCAATCAAAACAACAATCCTAACAATTCAATCCTGTTCCTTAACAACAATTTCAATCTCAACATTCATTTTCAACCAACTTGGTCACCCAGGTCCCAAGTGACCTGTTCTAATAATTTAATATTTTTCATTGTATTATGATAGAGGGGTTTTAAGCCTTCGGTATTTCCTTTTGGTGTAGGAAAATGATTGAAAACAATATTAATCCTATTAACCGTATATTTTTAATTACTGATATTGCGAAGATGCGTCTACGTGGAGTTGCTCAACAAATTTCTTTCTCGAGGTACATATAATTTAAAAAGTGTCTTCTGATCTCTTCAAGTGTTAACCCTTAGCACTCGAACGGTGACTGTAAGGCACCACTAAAAATTGCTCTATCATTATTCAAAATATTTTCAACGTTATTAAATTTGTTCGTATTTAATAAATTACCAAAAATTTCATTATTGTACTTGTAAACTGCGCCACCACTAAAAATTGCTCTATCATTATTCAAAATATTTCCAACGTTATTAAATTTGTTCGTATTTAATAAATTACCAACCATTTCATTATTGTACTTGTAAACTGTGCCATTTTCGTATGTACGACATGACCAAAAAATATACAGAAGCGAAATATTCTAGGACGGAGGAAATGATTCGTGTTAGAGTTAAAATGGCTTCGATTTCAGAGGGTTAACATAGAATTTCAACGAATTTCGTCTCGACGTCGATGAACCGAACAATTTTCAAAGTTGCACGGAGCCGCGGGGGGATGAATAACGCAATTAAATCGCGTCGGAACGGCCGGGGAGAATCGCGATCGAGTTTCGCGTTGCATCGTCGGGGTTCGGGGGGTCTGATTGCAGCGGATGCGGCGGCGTTTGTTGCACCGTCATCGGCGCGGCCGGCGCAGGTTGCGCGGCGCGTCGTTCCGCGCGCCAGTGACAGTGGAAGAAGACGAAGCAGAAGGCGTCCATGGGTCTCGTTTTACCATCATCATTACCATTACACCGGCTCCATGACGGCGTTACGTGCTTTAATTTGAATACATGAGGCAGGAAGCGCCGCGCGCCGGCCGCGCATTAGCCACGCGTGTTTCTGTGTACACTCGCATTAGCTTTACTTAAAACGATAGCCAGCCACCGGGAATGGAAAAGAGAGAGAGAGAGAGAGAGAGAGAGACACCCGGGGACCCCGACGACGACGACGACGACGTTTGCTGACTCACAGAACACCGCGAAATTCAAAACGACCACCGGCGTCGCGGTTTTTTGCCGAATTACGTCGCCCGGCTTGATTGCGATTTCGTTGATTCGCCGCGCGACGCCGCGATTAAACGGTGGTTGCTCCTGCCGACGGTAATTGACATGATCGCTGCCGCGCTATCCCGCTCGACGGAAAACCGTGCCGAGAACGAATCTGCCGATCGCGGAAACGCCGCCTCTTCTTATTTCCCGAGAAATTACTTTTCAAGCCGGAAGCACCGAGGGACGTTTACTTCCTTCCTGCTTTCTGCCGGCTTTTCGTCGAAGACGCCGCTGGAGGTCATTCCAAGGTCAACGAACGATTGAAATCCATTTTTTAAAGAATCGTTTGCGGCGAACTGTGCAGTTTCGCGCCCTCGAAGAATCCCAAGTTTCGTTTCGAGTTCAATTTACGAACTAGAAAATTACTTAATATAAAAACAGAGTTATTAATGGTTTCTTGTATCTAAAAACTGTGTAAACGCATAGAAATCAGTGTAATTATTGCACCGTTTCTGCCGCATCAATTTCTATATTAATTGTACAAGTGTCCGCAATTCAACCGTGACCAAACCAATGAAACACATCGATTCCGATTTACTTAATCAGATAAATTTTGTAATAAGATCGTGTTGAAATTTTATGATGACGATCGACAACGGTGCGCACGCCAGCTCCGCCATGCTGTTGCGGCCGCGGATTAATTGAATATCTCCTAATTAATACTTTCACGTCGAGGGAACCGATCGAAAGTGGGAAAACCGTGCGCGGCGCGTACAACACGAGTGTTAAATTATTCTCTGGATCGGATCGGATCGGATCGGATCGCGAACACACCGGGTTCCCGCGCTAATCACCGGTGTTTAGCGATAAATTGTTGTCCGCCGGTATTTATCTTGCCGCGAATGAAATATCGGGGAACGCGGACCGCCGAGCCGAGCCGAGCCGAGCCGAGCCGAGTCGCCGTTTGCCATGCGATTTCAATTAAAATCTCTCGCAACAGTAGCCGTGTCGATAGCGTACGCTGCGTTCTGCTCTGCGAGATGGATACCTCTTGTTTAAAAATAATTTTGTCCCCCCACCCCATCCCTACCCACGTAATCATCGCTTCCAGTGCCCCAGAAAAATTCAATTTGAATTTTGAAAGGACTTCCTTGGACTTCTCGTGCCCGGAAACGCGCGTAACTGCTTTCACCTAATTACGAATCGGATTATTTAAACGGGAGATTGTTGCTTCGATCGCTTTACGGAGTTTATGCATCCTGGTGAATCCGGATTTTTGTTCGAGGAAGATGATTTGGAAAACAATACTGAACAAAATTCCTGCAGTATTTTTATCGACTCTCGTTAAGAACTGAAATAATTGCAACTTATGTAAAGAATTTGTTTCTTCGCTTTTTCTCTCTCTCTCTTTGAATAAAACGTTAAGTGCCAGGAAAATTGCATTAATCATTCGCGCAAAAGAGTTGCCTGGCTCTCTCTTTTAAAACACAGAAAATTGCATTAATCATCGGCATAAAGAATTTGCCTCGCTCTCTCTCTCCATAAAAATAAGATAAGAAACAAATTAATTGAGCCCGGTGTTCGTTTGAATAAAGAATCGCTTTCTCCCTTTCGAAATAAAGAATTAGGAGCCGAGAGAATCGCACCGATGATTTCGTATCGAGAATTCGCTCCACTCTTTCGTAGAGGATAATTGGGTTATCTGTTTCGCGCGTAGGCCGTAATAAGCTTTTCCGGTGAATCACAAAGTGAAATTGACGTGATTATCGATCGGGGAAAGAACGTTTCCCACGCCGTTGCACGGTCTCGGCATGCGAGATTGAACGCGGAAAACTGAGTCATTGGTCGCGGACGATCCTGCGGGAGGCGATCGAGGATTCTGGATCATCGGCGAGGAATGGAAGGACGAGCCGGAGACGCACAGGAAACAGGAACAGGCGAATTCCGCGAGCATTGCGAAACGCTCGCGATTATCATCCGCGGGAATTCGTTCTTTTGTGATGCTTATGGCCGCCGAAGGACGATCGTCGCCTCTGGAAATTTCCCAGGATCGACTCGTGTCCTGGATCAATTAACTGGACGCGTGAACTTAGGGGAAATCGACGTCCAAATGAAATAAAAACGAAGGAACAGCGAGAAATTCCAAGTCCGAGAATTTTAGACAACGCTGTGATGAAAGTGAAACCTAAATAAATTTTGAGAAGATACTCATGAAATAAAAATTATATCAAAATTACCTTGTCTTCAAGTATTGATCTCTGACAGTCGACATTTGACTGTTTTAGACAACGCTGTGATGAAAGTGAAGCCTAAACAAATTTTGAGAAGTTAATCATGAAATAAAAATTATATCAAAATTACCTTGTTTTCAAATATTGATCTCTGACAGTCGACATTTTACTATTTTAGATAACGCTGCAATGAACGTGAAGCCTAAATAAATTTTGGGAAGGCATTCCAGAAACAAAAATTACATAAAAATTACCTTGTTTTCAAGCATTGATCGCTGACAGTCGACATTTTACTATTTTAGACAACGCTGTGATGAAAGTGAAGCCTAAATAAAATTTGAGAAGGCATTCCAGAAACAAAAATTACATAAAAATTACCTTGTTATCAAATATCGATCGCTGACCGTCGACATTTTACTGTTTTAGACAACTCTGCGATGAACGTGAAGCCTAAATAAATTTTGGGAAGGTATTCCAGCAATAAAAATGATATAAAAATTACCTCGTTTTCAAGTATCGATCGCTGACCGTCCGGATTGTAAGAACACGGAGAGATACTCGGTTCTGATCGAGGATTCTAATCTTTCGCGAGACGCATCGATGAAAGTGAATCTTCTCGCGACTCATTATTCAAATTACCGTACGGCTTCGCGGTTTCTTTGATTCCCCGCGAGGAGAACGAACGCCGAGGACTAATCAAGAATACATTTATCTTTGCGCAACGATAGTTCCACACGCTGTCGAGGATACATTGAATGACGGTGGATCATTATTCCGATTAATGCGGTGCCATTTTTTTCAATTTTCTTAATTGGACGCACGTCGTGTGCGCCGTGCGCGTTGACGGGCCTCATTGGGGGGGACTGTCATCGAGAAAAACTGAGTCGAAGGACTTCATCGTGCTTTCTTAATACGCATTTATTCTCATTCTTTCAAAATTCATGAAATTCTATAAGCTGACATGTTCGGCGACTCGACGGAAATTATGAGGTCGTTAATAATGCTTCTGTTTAAACGGATATACCTTCGGCGAACCGCGAACCAGCTACAATTTTTAACAAGCATGTTAAAGTACAGATTGTGCACTTTCAAACCGTTCTTGAACGATAGCGGTACAATCATTTTTGCCGGAATTATGGCCACTTGAACCTAGTCCTGCTTTTCAAGTTCCATGACCGTACGAAAATTCAGGCAATAGGAGGCCTGCTAAAGCACACTTTCTGCTAAACTTTCCCTGAGAAAACCAGAAATTCTTAAACTTTTTAACTGTAATCCTGCAGACTTTGGCGAGGAAATTCGGAAAATCCGAGTTTTAATCCCAGGAGATCAATAGTTGAAAAGGTATTAGTCTATATTGACTTTAAACACGCATAACTTCGGGACCAGCGAATTCCTAGCGATAAAGCTTGGGTTTTCGGTATTTTCTCCTGGAAATCGACGGGATTGCACGCGAAAAAGTGAGAAACTTCAGGTTTGCCGAGGTGAAGGTTAACCGCGCATTGTCGGCTAATATTTCGACGATCTCGTTTGTCAGAAGATCCGTTCGGAAATCGTCGGGGACAGAAACCGGATCGACGGATCTGCGGGATCGGCGCGGCAGCACCTTGTCGACGTCGTTTCTCCAGATAAGAAGGAATAATTCACTCCGGTCCGGCGAGCAGGATCGCGGGATTATGCGCGCTGTCCTTTTAACCGGTCGCATGTCCGCGGCCCAGGCTGCCAATCCGCGTCCTCCGCGGGATTAGCATACGCGAAGCGCCAAATACGGCGAGCCGCTCACCTGCGCGCCGAGTGCCGACAAATACGATGAATATGGTGATTTCCATCATTTATCCGCTCGCGGTCTGGCCGCGCAAACGCTTGCGAACCGTCTCCCCCGGTCCTTGAAGCGGGATGCGCCGACCGGGAGAGCTCGCGCGCCGCATACTGAACGCGCGCAGCTATCATTGAGAAATATTAGCGATTTCCATTTACGCGAATACCCGGGAGAAATAAAACCGTGTGCCGGCGCGACGCGACGCGGCCGACTGAAAGAAAATCCTCGATAACGAATCGGAGGACGATTCAATTCGACGCAGGGATTAATAAGTCCCGAGGACGCCACCTGGCGCACCGAGGATCAATGCGTCCCCGCCTTCTGATTATTCGTCCAGATCCTTTCTGTGGGACCCAGTCATTGGGATGATTCCAGTCGTGCAGAATGTTCCGTGCGATTGGAATTTATTTGAAAATTTTATTGAACATGCTTCCGATAGCTGTCTATCGATGTATGTCAAAAGAAATTTTTTTAACCCCACAGGACATGCGGTAAAAAATTATTTTGTGTGTTTCCGGAAGCTAGGATAGTATTTCCTTGAGAGATAAAAGTGTCAAGAAAATATTAATTTAGAACGTCATGTTTATTGAGTATTTTCTTGCAAATTATACTGAATATGCTTCTGATAGCTGTCTATCGATGTATGTCAAAAGAAATTTTTTACCCCCACAGGACATGCGGTAAAAAATTATTTCGAGTGCTTCGGGAAGCCAGGATAGGATTTTCTTGCGAGTTCAAAGAGTGAAGAAAATATTAATTTAGGAGGTTATGTTTAATGAGGATTTTCTTGCAAATTATACTGAATATGCTTCTGATAGCTGTCTATCGATGTATGTCAAAAGAAATTTTTTTAACCCCACAGGACATGCGGTAAAAAATTATTTTGTGTGTTTCCGGAAGCTAGGATAGTATTTCCTTGAGAGATAAAAGTGTTAGGAAAATATTAATTTAGAACGTCATGTTTATTGAGGATTTTCTTGCAAATTATACTGTATATGCTTCTGATAGCTGTCTATCGATGTATGACAAAAGAAATTTTTTTAACCCCGCAGGACATGCGGTAAAAATTTATTTTGAGTGCGTCGAGAAGCTAAGATAGTATTTCCTTGCGAGCTAAAAGTGTTAAGAAAATATTAATTTAGGACGTTTAGAATGTTTATCTATCGAAATAATAATTACTGCAAGCAGTAGACATAATTCTCGCATCTTCGACGGAATGTAACGAATTTTGTAATAATTTCGGACCTCCTCGGTGGAAAGTATTACGGAATAACGGCGCTTGTAATAAACAGAAGAAAGGAATGTTGTATGCTGAGGAAAAAAAGAACGACGTTAAAAATGAACCTCTCCACCTACTGTGCAATTGTCGAATTCCCGGTTCGGCGTTTAGATTAGGTTGTGCGACAAGAAACAAACGTAATGTATTTTTCGTAAATTGAAACAAGTTTTTGAAGAACTAGGAACGCAATTGGGTCGGAACGAATTGGAAGTCCGGAGTGGAGTCGAAGAGATGAGGACAGTTGAGTGGAAAAAGAGTGGACGATGAAGGAGAGTGGATTTTCTTTCGGACCGCATTCGACGGGAAGAAAACGAATTTAAATATGCCGAAACTCCCGTTGTTCGCTTCTTATTATACACTGTATCTCAATCAGCTTTTTAGTGACTGTACTTCCAGGCTTAATAAAGTCAGCTTCTGGAAAATAATAATTCCCTAAAGAAATTATTAGATCACACTACTTTCTAAAGAATTCGGCTTCTCGGTCAAATTCGTTATCGGCGTTGCGAAATTTATTAAATAATCTTCAGGTATTAATTGTCTCGTTGACAACGTGTTTGCTGAATAATAATTCTAGACAAAAACTATAGCGTTAGTCTACAGAAAATTTGGTTTCCGAATGAAATTACTACTGATATAGAACTGTTTATTTCAGGACTACTGAATAGAAATAAAATAGTTAGACCACCGCCAATAAATTACTGATATTCAAAGAATCGAAAATAATTAACCCCTCCGCGTGCTATCGCCAAAAATTCTTCCACTATTAACGCTAAATTAACACTGAACGTACCGAGCTGCAAATATAACAGCCACATGTTGCCTCGCAAAAGATTTAATTTCAAGATTTAATTTCTCTAGACTTCGCGCAGTTCTCATTGCAATGCTACTAAAGATACATATTGAATCAATGCTCACGCGTCTTTATAATTTCAAAAATTGTCGAACAAAGAACCCAGAACCGATCATTTTACCGGTTCACTGTTAAACGCCGCGACACAACGCGAAACAAATCTGTTCTCCGCTCGGAGAAGAGCGTGGCGGTTCTCGGCGGTACGGTTTTTGAAAGTAAAATGAAATTTCGCTTTGAAAGTAAGATCTCGGCCGACTCGGTGGTTCGTTCATTCATCATGTTGCATGCTGGCGAAGGAAGCTGTCGCCCGATCGAGGATCGATTAAAGAATAAGGGGCGGCTCAGGTGGAACCAATTAATGTTTCCGGAGCAAAACGCGCGCTGTCCGCCGGCGAGTACGTACGTAATGCCCGTGGAAGGAAACAGGCCGGGCGATGAGAAATTAGCATGAAAATACTGGAAAACCTATTCTAATAATATCCGCGGCGATTATCAACAGGAGATCGAGCCCCGGGATCGGGAATGAATATTCATGACGCGCTTCTGCCGGCCTATCGAACGGACTCTCTCACACGTGGAAGAAACCGCCGAGCGCGCGCGCGCGCGCGAACGCGCGTCAGATAAGCCGGCAACCCGTGAAAAGTAAACTCGAATCGCGTGCGAAAAAAGCATCTTCCACCGCTCTTCCCCCGGGCTGGAAACACGGAGAGGGAGAGTGAACGGCGATGAGGAGGTTTTCGCCTTCTTTTTGCGATAATGTTTCGCCGCGGCTGTAACGATGGCGTGCAAATTACCCGGGCATCTCTATGCATTATACAATGCCGGCGCAAGAGGACAATTTAACACTAGCCGCGCCGAACTAACCAACTTGTATCTTCTTCTACAAATTGCCAGACCGAGTGCCGGGAACGCGAGCGTTCACTGAAACTTCAATTCCCCTCGATTATATCAATCTTAATTAGCGGACCGCGCAGGATCTTTATGCAGATCGCTTTTGCTCTCGCGGATTAATCTCCGACGAATTCGAATGAAGGAGAAATTGTTTTTTCCATAGCTCCGTGGCTCCTGGTTTCTCGCGGAATCGAGCCGTGGTAATTTTCGTTAACGCACTCCGGTTCCTCGCGCTTCACAATTAATTTGCGATTTTAATCGTTCCACGCGCGCACGAAGATCCGCGATACACGATGGATTTTTGTTGATCGCGGAGGAGACTGCGTGCGCACCGACGCAATTGATTTTTAATTGAATTCTTTTGAATCTGATTCCCGTAAACTCGGCAACGGTGGAGATTCGAGCCTCCCGGGGAACGTTCGTCCTCCGGTGGAATATATCTCCGTATGTGTCGTTAACGCTTGGGTGGTAAACGTCGCGGAATTATCCCCACTACCGCGGGGGACGCTCCGAAGCTCGAGAGACCTCTGACGCCGAGGAGCGTAAACTGGGTACGTCTCCTGCACGATACAAGACACTGGCAAGACCCGTCTTGTTGACGTATATCGAGAATTCGCTGTATCTCGGCTAAGGAAAATCGTATGGTAACAAACCGACGATCATTTTACAGGGGGTTGGTCACTTTCGAATACCGTAAATTAGAAATTGTCCAAAAAATTTTCTTACGTTACAAATCTCCACGAGATTCACATAAAATTGATGAAACGAGGTTGCTGATGACACTGCCCCCTTCACAGGGCTGTAACTTTGCCGGAAAACACCCCAGCCAAAATTTTCACAAAATCAATTTAAAAGCCCAGATCATGCGGTTTCAAACAACTCTTGAACCATTCTGATTCGACCACTCTTGCCAAAGTTATGGCCACCTGAATTTTATATTAACATACTGCTAATCGTGTCACGAGTTAACTCGTGTAAAAAAGGATATGAAAAGTTCTATAAAAGATATGTCCAAAGTTTTATTTGAATGCATTTCGGTGGAAAGTGAAACCAAATTGAATTTGCAGTAGGCCGTTCGACGGCTCGTCCGAAGAAACTACTTTCACCCAATTTTCAAACCCTGTACGTCGATACGGGGGGTAGTAACGGGGTGACGAAGAGAATCGTGGTTTTCCGCGATTTCGCTTATCCCCTTCGATAGAAAATTCTGAAAAAAATCGGGCATATTTTAGCTATCGGTATACACGTCTGTGAATTTTTTCAGAATTTTTAGCTGAGGAATCGAATTTTAAAAAATAGAAGAAATCTTGAAATGCCGATCTCTTTCTGGAAGTCGTGCGATACTGAGAGTTTATATTAATAAATTTTCATGGGGTTTAAACTAGTAAATTTTCATGGGGTTTGGCCGTCGGTTGGAGCCATCGCTATCACGTGCGTGTCCACGGCGTTACAGGTCTCATTACGGGGAGCGCATTTCCTTTTCCGATGGTCGAGAGAGCCGCAAGGTCGTGCGTGCAACTCTTCCCGCGCGAATGACTCGTCCCGGCCGGCTTCGGCGCATTCGTCATCGACGGCCGAGGAGGTAGATCGTATCGATCGGAGTCGCGGGACAGGATAACGACGCGGCTCATAATTTGCATGTCCCGACACCGGTGCCACGGCTAACGAAGAGTTATGGTCGCGTACCGGCCGCCGGTTTCGCTGGAAAAACACTCGAGCCTGACAGAGATTGCGATCAGCCCGGCCGCGACACGCCTGACGCGCGTTTGACAACGTCCGGCTCGACATCCGACGCGATCCTCTTCTTCCAGCAAAACCTCACGGTTCCCCCGGTAACCTAACTGCAACTATCTTCCACGGATTATGGGAAATACACGTCCGAGAGATTCATGGTGCTCCGGACGACGGGCTTCGATCCGATGTCCGCCTTCTGGAAGCTATGTTTCACGTGGTAATTTTTAATTCGGGATTTTTGCTACAGTGTTTGACACTTTGGATTTTCTACCGTGCTCCTAGCAGCCGTTGTCAAGGTTACCCGAGGTTTGATGATTCGTTGTTTGATGATATTGACGTTTGTTGAACGTAGATACTTTCCAAGTGTCGTCTTTTCTACGGCAAGCTTCCGTTCATTTTCTGAATTTTCTCAAGGTTGAAAAACGTTCGTACCATAATCTTCTTATTTTTGCTAGATTGTAGAAAGTTTCAGCTTTAATTTAAAAAAAATTTCATCGCTCTACCTCATTTCTATCCAAAGTTCTTTGATTTTGAATCCGATTCTAATCTGGCAGGCGCTGTATCGGCACCGCTATAGTGAAAAGGTATAAACTTCGCCTTGGCAACCCAGAAATTTTTGAATGTTCGTTAGGCAGTCCTGTAGATCTTGACGGGGAAACGGGGAAAATCGAAGTTTCGAGGCGAGGAGTTCGCGCGGAATAAAGAAATTTGGAGAAAGAGGGGCGAGGGAGAGTATCCCCTTGGCACCGGGCGAAATCTCACCTGTTACATGGCGAGGACATGCGGCCCGACGGCGAAGGAGGCTTCGGCTACGTGACCCTCGGCAGTGGGTGGACGTTGGAGGCCGTCGGTTCACGGGAATGGGGAATGAGGATGGGAATGCGGGGATTCCCGGGTAGGTAGGCAGAAAGACAGAGAGACCGTGCGGAAAGTATAGCGGCGCACGGTTGTGTAGCTGGTGGCAGGTAAAGCCGCCGGATAAATCTCACCTTGGATAGGTCAGGTTGGACCAGGAGGATTCCAATAAGGAATGGAGGACCGTGCGCAGGGGTCACGTGGCGGCTATCTTTTCTCTTTCTCCGCCTCCTTTCTTTTCTTCTCTCGCTCCCTCCCTCTCTCTCTCTCTCTCGCTCGCTCTCTTTTGGGTTCGATCGTCTCGCGTGCTTCTTTCGGAGCAGGTATGCCACGGCAACCCTTTTGCCCTGGCGCGACCGGGCCACCTTTTCGCGTGCGACGCAACAGTGTAGGTCCTCGGGTGTGTATAGAGGATCCCGAGGACGCAACAGAGGAACGGGCCGACAAATCACCGTCCTGACGCGACACGCGACCAACTTTCCTGCGGCTTTCTTTAAACATTCAGCTGGAAGGGTTCCCGGCCACGCGCCACGCGGGTTTTCACGCCGCTTAGGCTACACACCTGGGCCCACGATTCGTCCTTGCCCCCAGGACCCTGAGGGATCCTCTGCCCACATCGTACATACGTTTCCAGTTTCGATTCTTCGCTCTGATCTTTTTGATGCGTGCAACTTGGAAGCATATTTTGCGACCAACTTTCCTGCGACTTTCTTTAACCATTCAGCTAGAAGGGCTCCTGGCCAAGCAGGTTTTCACGCCGCTTAGGCTACACACCTGAACCCACGATTTGCGTCCTTGCCCCCAGGACCCTGAGGGATCCTCTGCCCCCATCGTACATACGTTTCCAGTTTCGATTCTTCGCTCTGATCTTTTTGATGAGTGCAACTGGTTCGAAGAATATTTTGCGACCAACTTTCCTGCGGCTTTCTTCAACACTAGAACGATGGAGCAATAAATGTGACTGACGTATATTGCTTTGTAACAATGACAAGACTGTGCCCATTCAGACTTCGTACAACCTTTATTGTAATATGTGCTCCAATGAAGAGGTTCATTAAAAAATTTCGGATGAAAACATTTTTACAATTCCAGTAATTGTAAAAGAAAAAATTAGGAAGCAGTCATTTTGACTGCTCCCGTCGTTCTAGTGTTAAACATTCAGTTGGAAGGATTCCTGGCCACGCGGGTTTTCACGCCGCTTAGGCTACACACCTGAGCCCACGATTCGTCCTTGCCCCCAGGACCTCGAAGGATCCTCTGCTTTCATTGCACATTTCCAGTTTCGATTCTTCGTTTTGATCATTTTGATGAGTGCAACTCGTTCGAAGAATATTTTGCGACCAACTTTCCTGCGACTTTCTTTAAACATTCAGCTGAAAGGGTTCCTGGAAATGAGCCAGGCGGGTTTTCACGCCGCTTAGGCTACACACCTGAACCCACGATTTGCGTCCTTGCCCCCAGGACCCTGAGGGATCCTCTGCCCCCATCGTACATACGTTTCCAGTTTCGATTCTTCGCTCTGATCTTTTTGATGAGTGCAACTGGTTCGAAGAATATTTTGCGACCAACTTTCCTGCGGCTTTCTTCAACACTAGAAAGATGGAGCAATAAATGTGACTGACGTATATTGCTTTGTAACAATGACAAGACTGTGCCCATTCAGACTTCATACAATTTTTATTGTAATATGTGCTTCAATGAAGAGGTTCATGGTTAAAACATTTTTACAATTGCAGTAATTGTAGAAGAAAAAATTAGGAAGCAGTCATTTTGACTGCTCCTGTCGTTCTAGTGTTAAACATTCAGCTGGAAGGGTTCCTGGCCACGCGGGTCTTCACGCCGCTTAGGCTACACACCTGAGCCCACGATTTGCGTCCTTGCCTCCCGGACCTCGAAGGATCCTCTGCTTCCATTGCACATTTCCAGTTTCGATTCTTCGTTTTGATCGTTTTGATGAGTGCAACTCGCTCGAAGAATATTTTGTGACCAACTTTCCTGCGGTTTTCTTTAAAAATTCAGCTGGAAGGGTTCCTGGAAATGAGCCAGGCGGGTTTTCACGCCGCTTAGGCTACACACCTGGGTCCAGGATTCGAAGGATCCTCTGCCTCCATTGCACATTTCCAGTTTCAATTGGTCACTGTGATCGTTCTAATGAGTGCAACTTGTTGGAAGAACATTTTGCTACCTTCGGGAAGTTGCGCACGGGATTTTGAAAAGATCTCGCAGGTCTCCCCGGAAGCCGCCGTCCATTTCTCCGGTTACGTCACCGGCGGCACGGTGCCCACTGATTTGCATTGTCCGGGACCCGGTTTCCGATTATAGCCTAGCCGGCTTTCGAATTAAGGCCGCCGCGCCGCGCCGCGTCCGGAACCCGCCTGCGAAACGCTCCGGGCTACACGCTCGCCGAATCCCAGTCCATTACGGACCCACGGGACAAGGATGTTGGTTTTCTCCGGGCAGGCTCTGGTGGGCACGTGACTCGTAGGTGGCGGGCTTTATGGAAATCGGCGGCGAACAGTGGCCGATTTGCATTCGCAAATTGAAACTCGCCCCGTGGGACGGGCCCGAAACAATGCGAAATTAACGCGGCGAACGGCGATTGAACTCCTAAGGAGTTTTCTGAGAGTCCCTTGGATCCTGCGGCCGGCGTTGCTGCGGTCTAATAAGCGCCGTTAGGCGAGCCGGACATTTTTCAAACCGGGGCCCACGACGCGATTCAACGGCCGGGACAATTGCCAGTTGTGAGAATTGCTTTCGGTATACAATATCACAAACCGTAATATTGTCGATAATAAATAAACTGCGGATTTTATACGTTTATAATAAGAAAAATGCTTGATGCACAATTTAAAGCAGTGGACTAAAATAATAAGTGGAATAAAATAATTAAAAGAATAAAGAAATTTTTATTCCGCTCCTGAGACCTACGATCAGTAGAAATATCTTTCATTTTGCACAAAAATCCGCAGTCTAATAATAAATATTCACGTTGGAGCACTGGATAAATACAAACTGAATTTTCAATGAATTTTTCAGCCCTTTTTGGAAAACGCTATATTGTAGCTCTTGCCCAGTGCAATTCAAAAAATTAAATAAATTAAAAGATCGCACAATCAAAGTCTAATTCCTCGAAGCCCGCAAATTGAAGTAAATATTTGGCCAACTTTAAAAATCGCGGCACTGCAACTATAGCTGTACTGGTTTACTATGACTCGCACAAAGTGCAATACGAATTCCGAGCATGGTTCGAGCAATTTTCGGAGACAACGATCACCGCGGTGGTTTCCCCGGGTTTCGAGAGCGGAATCTTCGAGAGACGTCCCCGGAAACAGCCGAACAGGCTCGGTACATTATTCATTCTCGTTTGCGTTAGGCTACGAAATTTACACGAACGTGAAACGCGTGTTAGTCGAGCCGGGACAAGCGTTTCCGGTCCCCGCTGTCTTTCTCGGCGGATCGTCGCGTCTTTTTATCTCTCGCGGCCGAGCCAAGCCTTCATTTCTCAAGTGACGAGCGAGATTGCCGATCGATAAACGGCTGTTCCACGCTCGGCACGATATATCGACCGCAAATCGCAAGAATAAATATACTCGACGTATTCCAAAATTTTAGGCGAACGTTTCGACTACCTTACGACTTGATCGAACTGTTAATCGATTACTTTTATTCATTTTTTTCCGGAAATTGCGAACTCACAGGAAACTTCACATTTTTTAAATGAGAAGTGTTTTGAATTTCAGTAGATTCGGTTTGCTTTGATCAGACCGTGAATTTTTAATTTTTCTCGGTTTGTCAGGAATTTATAATCTTAAATGAGGCGTTCTTTTGCATTCAGTTGCATTATTAATCTTCTCTACAATGCAACTAAATAATCTGCAACTTTTTCATCAATTGCATGGAAATTGGTAACGAGAGTTTAAATAAAATGCCTCACTTTACGACTAAATTTGCAAGAGAAAAATTGTCTAATTTATTAAGCAACTTAATGTGCCAAACGAGACGTTCTATTTTCCAGCAATATTCAATCTAATTTTTATCCACTGTTCACGTTTTTTCGAGCTTCTCCACAATTATTACCTTGTTCGACCAGTTTTATTAAAATTACGAACGAAAGCTGTGTACTACGTTCCGTGCATATTAATTAGTGAAAACTCGGCGACAAAAAAAAATACAAATAAATAATCGCATCGTTGCGTTTGCCTGCCCCCTCCAGCAGCATCGAGTTTTGCAATTTTCGCACGCGTTCAAGAGGAAACCGATCGAAGTACACAGCTGAAATGTTACGCGTGTGCACGGACGTTTTGAACATTGATCGTTAAACAGCCGCTTAAACAGATAAAAAGGCGAAAAGAACGGCAGTCTTGAAAAGTAGTAGAGATAGCCTAGTTGTAAAACAAGATAACGCATCCGATTGATTAAACTTTATTAAAGTTTACTACGCAGCTAATGTACCTATCTGCGGCTTTGATCGGCTTTGAACGCTGCAATAAATGTGAACCTTATATAATGTAAATAGTTCTTTTTATCTTTCGGAACTGGTTATAGATAAACTCGATCAGTATAAATTTCCTTGGGACGATCCGTCCGTCCCGTTTGCAATCGCTTCAAAATCTGACGCAATGTCTGGCACCGAAAAATATATTCCTGTCAATTATTAAATTTTCAGTTGCAAAGAGATACTATGCAATTCACTTTTCTGCAATGATCTCCCAGGGAAAACTTAATGCAATCAGTAAAATAATTAGGGACGGTTCAGAAGACATATTTTAAGTGTCGGTAGCACGATGAAAAATAATTTCTAAAAATCCAACAATTCAAATCGGAAGCTCACGCATTTTCGATCCCTGTGGAAAACTAGCAAATGTTTAAACTATCACAGCTCCGTGAAAAAAAATCGCACAGCGACCAACCCGGGCTCGTTTGAAAGGGAAAATCCTCTTTTTTCACGCCCCGAAATTCCTTTTACACTAAAAAATTTTTTCGCTGAGATACAATTTTTGAAAAGTCGAACAGTAATTCGAATGGTTCTTCTGGCCGCAGAAAATTTCTTGGATCGCTCGAGATCTCCGTAGATTCGACGATCGAGGATCTCTTTGTAATGACCCGTTCCGCAGCGCGGGTCCAAAGAATTGTACGGTATAGTCGAGCGGTCATAACGTCGGAGCTGTTTCACGGCGCGGAATGGACCGGCGGCCGATGAAAATGTTAAGTAAACCGAAGGAAGAAGTAGGGAAAAGTAGTTTCCGGTGGGAAGCGGTGGCTGCCCTCTCGGTTCCGAGGGAAACGATTTCGGGGAACTGTCGTCGGCACACGAAACTCCGTGGATCACCGAGGATCATGCTCGGAGGAGACGAAAAAGAGCGGACCGTGCCGTGAGCACTCACGAATCGGGTCGGGACCGTCTAATTTTCCGCACGCGAGTGATCCGACGGCGCTCGACCGGAGACACGTCAGTCTTTCAGAGTCTTGCTAACGAACGTGCCCTCCATCCTCCTTCTGCAACATGCATCTCGCATGCTGACCTCGAAACACCCTGTCCCTGACTCACAAAATCATTTTTATCGCAATTTATCCGACCGAACTCGAATTTAAATGAAATTAATGAGGTACCGATCGAGTTTTGCTATGATCCCACCTTTTGAAACTCAGAGATCTGTGTCATACCCCTTCTTCAACGTGTCACTTATACATTAGTGACACACAACACTTTGTCCGGACCCAAAAATAATTTTTATTGCAATTTATCCGACCAAACTCGAATTTAAATGAAATTAACGAGGTACCGATCGAGTTTTGCTATGATCCCACCTTTTGAAACTCAGAGATCTGTGTCATACCTCTTCTTCAACATGTCACTTATGCATTAGCGACACATAACACTTTGTCCGGGCTCAAAAAAGAATTTTCATCACAATTTATTCGATCAATTTCGAATTTAAGTGGAGTTCCTACAGATTTTTCCTTGTAAAACAATTATCAGTAACTACACTGACTGCGTAACAGCTGATATAAATTATTTTGGAACAGAACAATCTACACATCCCTCAAAATCCATCACCACTTCGAGACTCATTACATATTGATCGAATAAAGGCCCTTCGAAAATAAATGACAGAAATGAGTGATGAGAGAATAAATTCTTAGAAACAAAACTAACCACAGAATCGATGAAGGAAAATAGTATTAAAATAGTACAACCTTGTATAAGAGCACCACAATTAAAATAAGCAGAACACTGTGTAAAAATATCGAGCAATAGAAGTTATGAGAAAAGTGAAGTGTCACTTTTCACAAAACAAAGAACAAGGCAAAATCATCGGAGCAGCACCTTGCGGAAAAATTGTTCGGGTCGAAAGGTGGGAGGGTCTCGGGACACATTGTTGGCCGGAATCAATATGGAGAACGCTGGCGCAGAAAATTATTGTTATCAGGAGTCGGGGGCAGTACTGTTCCGGGCGCGGAAACGTCGTCCTCCCTCGGACGCTCGGATAGAGATTGCTCGGGCATAGAATCTAATTATGTGATAAACAATGTTGCACGGTACACCTGCCCGTAAATAACATAGAATCAAACGCGTATCACGTTACACCGTAATACACGGGGAGCTTGAGAAGACGCGAGGGAGAGAGAGAGAGAGAGCGAGAGAAAGAGAGAGGGAGAGAGACAAAGAACAGGTCTTCGGGTCCCGTTCCACCGCAATCGGCCATCTCCGATGGCTGCGCGTGTTCGTTGCCAGGATTAATTATATTCTCCCATATTGAACATTATATTAGCACGACGAAAAGAAGGCTGGCTCGTTCAACGGCTAATTATACCGCTGCGCGCTGAATAATCCGCCTAACGTGACAACCAACCTGCATTCCAACCCCTTTCATCCCCCTCTGGAGCCTCAACAATGTTCCAAACTTGAAGCAAATTTTTCTGGTACCTCCTCGTCAGTTACTTTAGAACCGTTTAACCAAAAGAATTTTTATTAATATATTACGTCTAATATTTTATCTACTGGTTTAGCAACGAAAATAGCCCCTTTTCTAAGTGAGCGAGTGTTGCAACAGGGTGGGTTTATAGTAGGGTTGCTTTTTTTTAAAATTTAGTCTCCATTAATTTCTACGTTGGCACGTTGATAAATCTGTAACAGGAATGAAAGTAGGCCATTTTTAGGATTTTTTTCTGAGAGAACTATTAGCAATACGGGGGATTAATTTTCCGGGATACGTAGGGGCATCTTTGAACTATCAGAAGGAATTTTAATTAGTCAGTTTTACCTACTGCACAGCCGTTAGTTTTGATTTCAATAAAGTTGAATTTTTCAATACACCAAACCCTTAAGTGTAACTTGCTCGGATATAATAAAAATAATAAACGTAGCAATGCTGATCCCTAAGATCCTCCAGTTTCTGACGTAGAGGACAACAATGTTGGTTCGTACAACGAGGTATTAATCCGAAGATTCCAGCTTATCACGTCATGATTCAGGCCTTCATAAATGCGTAAACTGTCGATAAACTTCGCCGCGCGAGGAGAATTTTTGTCGAAGGAGAAATTCCTCGCGCGGCGCACAATTCAATTGCTTAATTTTTACACGAACACGAGGCGAGAGCGAACGAATTCGTGAGTCATCCGAGATGATGACAGAGGAGCGAGAGGCCCTGAAGAAGCGAATTTCCCAGTAATTTTCAATTCAATGGTTCTCCGCGCGATACGCTGCAAGAGATACGAGCCTGTCCTCTCGCTCAAGGAGGCCGTAACTTCATCTTCGTCTTCCTACTCTCTAGTTGGACCGTGTTTCACCGAGGATCACGTGCTTCGATAATACCAGAAATCAATTCAACCACTGTCCGAAGTGTCTGAAGGACCTCGACAATGCCCACTGCAAGAAACAACCGTCCAACTGCAAACAATAAATGATTAACCCTCTGCTCAGGGTGCGAAATTCATCTGTTCTTCCACACTGCGCATTGATTGACTCGAAATAAAAATTCTGTACACCAACAATGCGATAAACCATGGAGCAAAATTCTATAGATCAACTATGTAACAAACCATCGAGCAAAATCGAAAACTGACCTCCTCTTTCAGTTTTATGAAAGAATTATGAAACAATCTAAATCTTTCTAACGTGTCCACCGTTTCGCGTTTCCTCTACTCATTGTTGTCACGAGTTATTACATTGTTTTCGAGTTACTAAAACTGTCGTAGGAAGGAACAAAGTTTTATTTAATTTCTGTGCCCTAGTATTGAGCTGGACAGTTTTCATTTTGCACAAAAATGACGACGATGAAACTACCCTTAAAATTGTATTTAGAGGTGCTTCATTCTGCTACCGTCAGTGCAACGATTTACTTTAATTGACGAAAACCAAGTGTGATAAAATGAAGTTCGAATGGATTCGTTCGAAGTAAAAATGGCGGTGATAATGTCGCGGAGTCTTTCATGCAACTTCTTCGGCGAGCGACGAGGGTTAACCGAAAGGAATTATTTCGACGGAGTGCGATAACAGCGTGACAGGTGAATAACAACTTCAGGAACGAAGTGTCTCGAGGCGTTATATAAGACATTATCTGGAGCACTCGAGAACGGTTTCACTCGAGAACCGGAGAAAAGAGAGACGAGGAAGAAAAAAAGAGCACGGTGCGCGAAAAAGTGCGGGATTTTTCGTGGTATCGCCGGCTTGCTCATCGAGAATAACCTGATCACGCGGCCGCGCTTACGTGGAATATTTATTCAAACAAGCCTTAGAAGGCAACGGCTTATCGACAGATACGATATCGGCGCAGCTTTTTCTCGAGCCCACCGGCCAACGCTTACTCCTGTGTTTGCCGTGCGGCATTTTTCGAAATTAGTGCAATTATGTAGACGCGAGATCCGCGCACCTACATACACAACCTCCGCGAGTCTATTGAACGAGCCCCGTTCGAGAGCTTCGAGAAACGGATCGAGCCGATTACATCGATAATACGGAAATCAAAGATAATTTCTTTTCGACGCGATTTTCCTGGATGCCCTTCCCGATTATCGATACTCGACGAGGATTACGCGACTTTATCGGGAAACCAATTCGACGACTGCATTTCGCTCTCGGAATATTATTTATTATTCTGTTTTCTCCCCACGAAAAATTTATTAGACGAAGCGTCGAAAGATCAGCAAGACGGAAAAAGGCAGTTTTTTAATTTTAATTTTTAAACAAACAGAGATTTCTGAATTCCATTTGGACAGGCGGATTCCTCATGAAAAATCTCGCTAATTTGCCGCGGAGAACGATTTTTTATCTCTAATAGTTTCCGAGATATTCGGCCCTGAACCTCAAGGGTTGTTTCCGCCCCTTCCATGCGAAATTCCATAATAAGAAAATTCCAAGAAATATTTTTCTAATCATTACGCTCGTCCAGATTGTTCTCTGGAAGCGTCGATTAAACTCTATTGTTAATATTATTGGCGTAATTAATATCCGTCGTTGCGGCATTATTTATTAATTTTTCAGGGTCACGAACGAACGGCGTTGCGAGACGAGCGTTATCAGGGTAATTTCATGTTTGCGTTGCACTTTTATTGAAACTAATAAAGATCCGGCTGTTTAGAATCAGATAATGGCACGCCGGCCGTATCGTTTTAATTACGATCATTCTTATTTTCGCGGTATCGCGACGCACACCGATACACGTACATGCGCGCACACGCGACGAGCTCGCGATAATAAACACACCGCAGATAACTCGGCGCATCGCCGAGATATAAATACAATAATATTTAGCTTTTTTTCCCCGTTTTGCGGAATAATCTGCGATTTATCGCCCGGCAAACCGCACGCCGATACTCGGCCGATTTTTCTAACGCGATCATGGTTGTTTGTTAGTCGTGGACGGGACGTGTACGTGTTCCGGATTCGAGGCACGCGAGTTATACTAATTTCAGTCGCCTTACGGTGCAGCTGTTAATGGTTTTTTAAACGTTCACGGTCTGGGGCAGTTGCGGAAAAATATTCCGCAACATTATAGTCATTTGTCGTGACTCTTAGAGGTCTCACGAGCGAAGATTTATTTCATTTTCCGTGAAACGTTTCTGCGTGGCGATTTGTCTATTATGGATTTTGGACTTATCGCGGGAATTATTAATCCAAGCCTAGGAATTTCAAACAACAAATATTGTTTAAATGTGTCACAACCGAAGTTTCTTGTGTAGAGAATTGAGTCACTAGCATATTATCATCGACAAGATAGTTAACGTCTTATCTAACGCTGACGGTTTGACAGCCTTATAAAAATAGGAAATTGATAAGCAATTTCGTAGCAGAATGATACACCAATAAATTATGTTCAGGGAACGCACGGCGGTAATCGTTCTGCGATTTTTTTTAGGCTAATCGATTCACACGGATTATATTCTCGGAATGAAAGGAAAATTGATCTGATCGTTTAACAAATTCCTTAGAATAAAAATGGAGCGGATATGTCATCGATCTTTCCCGGAGTCAACGGTTTCTTATATTTTACAAATTTATAAACGCTGTAATTGCATAATGATCCGCAATCCAGTAATCATTTCTGTTCCGTCTGTTAATTAGAGGAAAACGATCGAGCCTCTTTTAGATCTACCAAGCTCATTAAAAAGTCTATTAATAGACCTCCGCTAGGTCAACTATTAACAAAATACTCGAACAAACCCTGAATACATATTTTCAGCATTAAATTTTTATATCGGATTAATATCTAATTCGAGGGAAAAAGAATTCCCGGCTTTTCCTCAGAAATGGCCGACTCTCGACACAAGGAAACACCTGAATCACCTAATGGACCTAAGTCGGATGTTATGGCAAACAGAGGTACGTCACAAGAATAAAGAAATTCGATGGTAGATTCGAGTATTAATAAATCTCGTTTCTAAAGTTCGAAGTAACCGTATCTCCGGTGACGATTTCGACGTTATCGGTTGCTCCGATCGATCGCCATACTCGTCATCACTCGAAAAACCATCGAAATCTGTGCGCA
Source organism: Halictus ligatus (assembly GCA_028454255.1). Lineage (NCBI taxonomy): Eukaryota > Metazoa > Arthropoda > Insecta > Hymenoptera > Halictidae > Halictus > Halictus ligatus. The sequence continues at coordinate 9,358,182 of CM052142.1, read as the reverse complement.
AGGCGTCGTGTGACTCACACGTCGTTAATAAAGCGCAAATCATTGACACACTTCTGATCAACTTCGAGCGTAGATACGACACAGATTCGCCGCGATAAAACCGATCGCCGTGAGCGGCTCTCAATTAACGAACGGTGTGAATCGCACACGTTTCCACGGAGCATGTTGTTATCGTCGCTGATAAGCCCGGAGAAACATGCTACGCTTTATGGAAAATGACAGCTCAAAAATATTTGTACACCAAGTTTCCTGTTCGCGCGACATTCTCGAAATTCTAAATCGTATTAAGACTTTTCCACTTCTGCTGTACATCGTTCATTTTTATCGGAGATGTTTTTGCACTATACATCAATATTACAATAATATACAATATTCCGCACAGAGCACAAACTAGAATGCAAAGTGCAATTATTGGTACCCAGGCTCGAATTGAGCGCACTATCTAATAAATTAATAAGAAAATCTGTGTAAAGATTGCATTCTGAAATCAGAAATTTCATTTGCAATCTAATACCGATCATTATCAGTAGATTGCGGATCTTATGCGTTTATGACAAAAATTGGTAAGCACAATTTAACACTTTCACCCCCACAATTCCGTAAAATCAAACTAAGTTATTTAACACTACGTTTACGGGGCACTAAAAATGGCTAGTTTATGTACATTACTTTATAAAAATAACATGAATGTATCCATCAAAGTTTGTATCAATTGGTTAAATAATTGCTCATGGATGTATTTTTACAATCTCAATATTCGCAACGTAAAAATACTAGAAACCGTCATTTGTCCGGTAAATCTAGTGTTAATGAAATAAAAATTGAAAACAATTAAATGTACTATATTAAGTAGTCCTCCAGCTTTCTTGCATTTCACAGAACCTAATCAAATTTGGTACAACGAACATATTAACGTAAGCATTCATTCTACAACCTAAAAACTAATTGACGTGGCAGTCAGCTGGTGTTCAAACGAGTCGAAATTTATCACCGTAATATTTTTTTAAATAGAATTATAGTGGATCGGGTATCGGTGGTTTTCGACAGTGGATTCTCGGCGGAGTTGTGCAATGCGAAACCTGTCGAGTTAGGCTAACGATCGACGGCGAGTGGGCCGGAGAAGGAAAATTCTGTCCGGCGCTCGGTGCCGCGCGCGCGTCGCTCGGATCGGACGCGGCGCGGATTTGCTCGCGAAACGCAAACGCAAAAGCGGGCGAATTTATTCCGCGAGGAATTCCGCGCGTTATCGCAAGGAGGAATCGGCCGCGAAGAGGGGAACGGGAAACGCGCGGCGAGACGAGCCTCGGCCGCAGGAAAAGGGAATTCACGTTGTTCCCGTCGTAAAACGCACGCCGGAATCGGCATTCGCGTGTTATTTGCGTATGGAAGCGCGCCGCGCCGCGAACTATACCAGACTGAACTCGCGATCGCGTCCCGCAAGGGCGTGAGTGCAAAAAATTATGGGAAAACCGGCAGAGGTTCCGAGAATAGGATGCATTATTTAAATGTTACACCGACCACCATAAAATTCGAGAACGAAGAAATGCTCGTGTTTTACGGCTCGGCTTCGTTTGTGAAATCTTTCAATCCCCTCTCCTCCTGTCTTCCTCCATATTCTCTTCGTCACAAGACAAGCCTAAACTGCAGCTAAACACTATGGGTCTGAAAGGAAATTCCCGTTTGCCACGGATTTCTGTGAAAATTTAATTGCAAGGAGACTCTCTTTCTCGGGGAGAAATTAACCCTTTGAAGCTATTTTTCGACTCCAAAACGAAACATTTCTTCCTACCTAGAATATTGCTCTTCAATATATATATATTTTTCATGATATACACACGAAAATAGTGCAATTTACTAGTGCAAATACAAACAAATTTAATAATGTAAAAAATGTTTTGAATAATGTTACAGCAACTTTTACGTGGTGCATTCAAATGCAGGCTTGTTAACACTATGCTTACGAAGCACTGAAAGTGACTATTTTGCATTACTTTTTTCAAAATAGCAAGAACCTGCTAGCTACCCACATCTTTAGAAATATCTTGAAAACAGTGTATACCCAAAGGAATAAATTTGCTAAATAATTTCTCACGTATGAGTCCTCAGAATCTTAACAATTTTAAAATACAAATTTTAGAACACGCCATTTTGAACATACGGATGTTCCTCGGTGCTTTCCATTATGTAAAATTGCGTACACAAATTGCTCTATCGAGCAATACATCCGCGAATACTTTCGAATGTTAGAATGAATGCACTTGCAATGAAACTGCAATTTCCCTGAAACGTATCACTAGACTGCATCCGCATGCACTTACAGAACGCATCACATAAAATTAAATCAAACGTGTAACAGACACCGATAGCATCTAGCGTTTTGCATTTGCAACGAGGAATCTTTTCGAATATGCAACTGTTGCAGTCGAAATGCGCTATAAATCTTGATGCAGATTCCCATTTCCGTTGAAATTAAACTCGGAGAATTTCCTCGTGGCGAACGTAGCGTGCGAATAATAATTAGTTCTGGTTAATACAGGTGTTCCTAGCTAGTTTACAAATTTACATTGCTCACGCATGCTGCCACGCATCTGAACATTGCAGTTGAAACGCGCTTGCGACGACTGTGCAACTCCTACGAAATTATTGAAACAATCTAGACCGACGACTATACTTCACGTCTGTGTGCAGTTTGCACATTTCTGAAATGCAAGGAATCGTGTGCATCACCAGAAATTAACGTTTTCATTGTTTTAAATCTCCAATAAATTTCCCTCTAATTTCTATAAAAACAATTTGATATCAATGGGGGTAGAAATGGGTGGAAAAGAGAGGGTATAAATATTCAGCAGTTTGCACATTGCAAAATAAATATTACAAGTGCTTGCAAGCACCAGTTCTAAGTCTCGAGAAAATTTCCTTCCAATTTCTATTAAATAATCTGCCCGTAATAGGGACAGAAATGGGTGGAAAAGAGAGGGTATAAATATTCGGTAGTTTGCACATTGCAAAATAAATATTAAAAGTGCTTGCAACCACTCGTTTTAAGACTCGAGAAAATTTCCTTCCAATTTCTACTAAATAATCTGCCGATAATGGGGGCAGAAATGTGTGGAGAAAAGAGTGTATAAATATTCGGCAGTTTCCACATTGCAAAATAAATATTAAAAGTGCTTACAAACACCCTTTTCAAGTCTCGAGAAAATTTCCTTCTATTAAATAATCTGCCGATAATGAGGGCAGAAATGTGTGGAGAAAAGAATGCATTCGGCAGTTTCCACATTGCAAAATAAATATTAAAAGTGCTTACAAACACCCTTTTTAAGTCTCGAGAAAATTCCCTTCCAATTTCTATTAAATAATCTGCCGATAATGGGGGTAAAAATGTGTGGAGAAAAGAGTGTGTACAGCAGTGCAATGTATGCATGTATGTTGCAGCACATTGCAAAATAAATATTAAAAGTGCTTGCAAGCACCCGTTGCATCTGCAGATCGCAATAATAAAGAAACACGCAATGTTTGAAGCATCGGGGACCGAAGTATGAAGAATTGCAGGGTGGATCGGATTGATTGCACTATCTTCCCGCAAAACGGGAGATCAGAGAACGACGAGGAGAGAGAGGAGAAGAAGAACCTGGTGTGTTTTCAGGTAGAACCGCGTCAGATCGCGGGGGCCCGGGGTTGCACGCGCGATCACAATGGAACGAATGCACAATGCAACCATTCCCTCGCAACAAAAGGCTTCGGGCAAGGTAGCGCGCGCGCGGGGGTGGCTAACACACACCGGAGGGATCTCGCCTGCACACGCATTGACAGCTGACGGATCGAGCATGGTTTTCCCCCAAAATGCACGGCGTTCGATCGTTTCATGTTTCCCCGCGGACAAACAGCGGCTGGCATGACGCACACGTTCGTTTGTTTCTGCGATCTCCGGTTTCGTTACCGAGCCAACTTTCCGGTAAATAGTCAGAGAGCACTGTCAACCCCTTGCCGCGACACTGTGGCGGTTCGCATGATCGTTTTACTCGCGTTCGATACGCTACGTTTCATTAAAACCTCCGGGAAATGATGAAACATGTGTTTTTAAAACATCTGTGTGAAATTAGACTATTTTTAAATACTTTGCGAAAGATGGAAATTATTTTGCAGAGGACAGTCGTGGATTGTGTGGACAGTTTTGGGTGCACTGTGATTGTACAACTATGATTTCTAAATGCCTCCTTCTTGTAATATGGATATAACTTGGCAGAAGAGATTTATGAACTCTCTAAACACGATTGCGTGTACTGTGATCATAATAACAAAGTTTGTAATATTAATTTGACTATCTTTGAATTGTCCAAGTGACCGTAGACGTCACGTATCCGTGGCTTTGATAGCAACCGCGTTAAACTCAACGCAATCTTCATGACTTGCCGGAAAGAGGATCGTTTCGAAGACTCGCGTCCATTACTAATTAGATAATTACTACTCCCCGTCAATTTTTCTACAAATTTCCATTTTTCCAACAATTTTATAGCAGCCAGAGAGAGAGGAATAAATTTGGCTGCTGGAAAATTCCTTCTAGCGAAAATCGTAGCTAACAATAAAATATTAGAATCATCGAAAATTGTGTAGAACTGCGAAATTTAACGTGGAATTACAAGCGACAATTGTGGAATCTAACCCTGTCGCACCTTGCAGAATCGAATAAAATTTAGGCCAGCACTACGACAGATAATATTAAATCCTGCAACGACCCACTGTCACCTGATTTGCCATTGTTTTTGCCACTAGAATGTGCAGCTCCGCCGACAGAATGCCGAGATGTTTATCAATAAAATATCAAGCATTGTCCTCTAGATTTTCCAGCATCACCCGACCAACATTGTAGCACGCATGGTCACAGTTATGACAAGAAAACGGAATAGGACACTACGTCTGGCTTCGACGGGGAAAAAATTGTGCTGAATTCTTTCGAGGCGAGTTTCATACTGACCAAATAAGACGACCATACTCGAGCGCAGGTAAAGTATTCTCGCGAGTGTTCGTATCACTAAAAAATGTCAAGGATCTATGAATAAGAGCCTGGCGAGACTACGCTGGAACTTGCGCGGCACAGCCCGAAGACTGTGAACGCAATTCCCTTAATTACTAAGCCGTTCTAACCGGGGGCTTCCCGTTTATGTCAAACTCAACACCGAATACTCGTAAAAATTGACAAAGCATGAACACAAAGCTACTATCACGGAAACGCCGGTGTTCCAGCACGTTCACCGGCGTAACCAGCATTAGTATTCACCGGATCGACGAGGATTCAGACTCGTTATTTAATCCTCGAAACATTCGCTCGACGCATAATCCCCGAGAGTTCGTCTTGACTTAATGATCAGCCAATTACACAGTGCTTCCAATTACATTTCAATATTGCACAACATCGAACGACCAAGGCCGCGACAGTGTTTGTAAATCACATTTGCACATCGAGCACGGTCGGTCAGTCTGTCTCTCGATCCTCTTCGTTTCCTAAAGAGTCGTTCGAACGATCTCGACGATCGAACAATCTCACAATCGAAACTACCAAAATCCTCGCGCAGAAGCCTAACTCCAAAAACTATCCGAGCAGCCGATGATATCAACGAGCATGACTCACGTTCTAGACGATACTGTATCGTCGCGGGAAGGCTGACAGAGAAGCATTAAATCGTAATTAAATGATCCATCGTTAGAAAAGTCTGTTAAGCGATAAACCTGTTCTCTCTCGGTGCCCACGGAAAATTGGATCGACTTGATCGATCGCGTTATCGCGAGATAAGGCCGTTGAAGCGTGCCTCTGGATCAATTCTAACGAACCGAGAAAGCTCAAAAATCGAAAGAGATAGAAATAACATGTCACACTGCATCGCAGCATGCTCGAGTCGCGTCATAGTCGTCGTCGTTATCGGCCGCTCCTAAATCCACTCGCAGGGTCGATCTCTGGTGCGACTGTGGGGGGAGCGCGAAGTCGCAAAATTCCAGCGGTTCTAATTACAGCTTCACCTGATTGCCTCTTGATCCGTATACGATTGTACAATTAGGTTGCGTCAGAGCTCGTTATCTCAACGACAAGCAAAAGAGAGAGAGAGAGAGGGAGCCTTTGCAACGCGAAACACACAGAGTTTCTGTGAAAACAATGTCACTCACCGTTCTCGGTGCCACGGAGCGGCCCCGTGGGGCTGCCGCCGGTGGAGACACCCTCGTCCTCGGAGCTGGAGCTGGTGCCCTCGCTGGGGCTGTAGCTTCGTCTGCTGCCGGCGCCGCGGACGATCTTCTGTCCGGCGAGGGTGCCGTTGTTGTTGTCGTGCATCCTCTGCAGCCTCTCGTGTATAGTCCTCACCCTGGTGTGCACTCTCTGCTGTTGCATCGAGCCCACGGAGAAATCCAACGGCTGATCGATCTCGGAGTGTATCTGCTGCCTCGGCCCGCAAACCGGGACCAACGGCTGCTGTTGGGTCTGACCGATGACAACAGGCTGTCCGATCGGGGACGCTTGCTGCACCGATTGCTGGACACCTTGCTGCTCCTGGTGCACGGTGCCCGGCGTGCTCCACCACTGGTGTCCACCTTGGATCGACCTCCAGGCCTCGATGGTGTTGTTGTTCGTCGGGCTGGTCTGCTTCTGCTTCTGTTGTTGTTGTTGTTGTTGTTGTTGTTGCTGCTGCTGCTGCATCTGCGTCTGTTGCTGTTGTGCCATCGCAACCTCCACCAGGTTGTTGTTCTCCAGCAGATGCATGCTGGGCGTCTGGGTCATCGACGACGGCAAAGCGAACAGCGAGGCTCCCACCGAGGGCGGGCTGGACTCCTGACGCTGATGACGATGGCTCGAATGATGCTGCCGGTGTTGTTGTGACGGTTGTTGTTGTTGTTGGGGGGACTGTTGTTGTTGTTGTTGTTGGTGATGGGAGCTTGACGATGGCAACAGAACCGGAGGCGGAATCTGCCGGACGGTCCGCGTGGCCTCGGCGACCCACCGGCGCACCGCCTCGCTGTCGAGACCCGCCAGCCCTGCGGACTTTCCCTTCGACTGACCTCCGGGCGATGATAAACCCTTGTCGGGTATCAGGCCGGGCAGCGCGAGGACCCCGGTGCCCGCCACCGCGACCCTGGGTCCCGAGACGCCCCCGTAAGCAGCCAACGCCGCGAGATCCAACGTGCTACACTTCCGCGCCCCTTTTCCGTCGCAACCCTCCGACGATCTCCTCTTCTTCCAGGTGACACCCCACCTACGGATCCTCCTGGACAAAGACGACCACGATCTCCGCGGGCAACGTCTCTGCGATCCCTCGACGACACAGTATACTCATCAACTCTCACTACACTAACAAACACAGCTACGTCCTGGACACGTATATATCCCAGTTCACCCGAAATCGCCTAGTCACCTTCGGCTACCAAGCACTCAGTCCTCGGAGACTCGAGACACTTCCCTCGACGCTGGCCACCAGCTTGCTCGCCAGTACCAGCTTCGCGTCGAACACGCTTCGAGAGTGTACACAGAGCGACCCCGATCACTGTACCTCGAGTTCAGGCGTGTTCCGGGCGGCAACAACAACACGTGCCGATACCATTCGACAGAGTTGCGGTTGGGCGTGCAACCCTGACGCTAGACTCTCCGGGACGACGACTCCTGTCACACACAGCCGGTTTGCGTCTGTCTGGTCTGGTCTGGTCTGTCTGTCTATCTCTCCGTCTCTCCCTCACCTGTCATGAGCACGGTCAGCCATCGATGAACATCGCGTCGTCGTTGTCGTCGTCCTCGTCGTTCTCGTCGTTGTCGGATGCGTGTTCCGAGCGCGCGCGACCATCGCTCGTTAACTGTCAGAATGCGCGGATGGCTCCCATGGGGAACGGTCGCGTTTCGGCGAGAGCACTGACACACTCGGCTTTTGGCGAACGGAAGCGCACGTGCGGCACCGGGTTCCGTCTCGCGACAGGGGTGACAGGATGCGTGCGTGTGCCGCTACCCCCTCGAGCGAGCGGATTCGGCGAGCCCAGAGGGAGGGGGTGAAAGAGAGACAGAGAAAGATAGAGACAGAGAGAGAAAGAGAGAAAGAGCGTAGATGGAGGAAAGAGAGAGAGAGACAGAGAGAGAGAAAGAAAGAAAGAGAGAGAGAGAGAGAGAAAGAGCGAGTATATTCGTTATCGCAGGCACACGAGCGTCCGCGACGAGCTACGACGGTGGCAGCTACGGCTGCGACGGCTGGTACGGCGGTCAGATGCTGTCGCGTGCATGTGTGCAGCTACACTAGAGGGCCCACGTACGCCCGGTCGGCCGCCTACCGGCCACGGAGAACGCGGACCCTGACGACCCGAGTGGGGGAGGCGATCCAGGATAGAGGGAGAGCGACACACCGTGGCGGTGGCCCGCGAGCGCTCGGGAGCGACGAGGACGCCCGGCGCCCTCTTGCGAACCGTCGCTCGCGGACCGTGGTGGGGGAGCACGCGGCGCAGGTGGGGAACCCGACCGCCAATCAGCGGATATCGCGGATCACCAACGGCTCCGCCCGGCGAGGAAAGGATAGAGCCAACCTCGCTCGCGAGCCCCTACGCGCCTTTTTACCAAGCGTGTGTACCGGCTACTCGAGACGCGACGCGACGCTCAACCGAGCGCTCTCTCTCTCTCTCTCTCTCTCTCTCTGTTGCTCGATCTCTCTGTCCTGAGGAGAAGGTAACCGGGCATTTGCATATGCGAGCGGAACGGCCAATCGCCGGTCACATGCCCCTACCACCGGGTCGACCGGATTTGTATATCGCAGCAGGCTTTTCGGGGTATCACTCTCGGCGATAAGGTCACGGGGGAGTGGTGTTCGGGTTTGCCGGGTTCTATGCAGACCCTGGGTGTAGACAGTTGGGACTGTACTGCGGATCTTTGTAAAATGTTTAACATAGAGGAAGCTTAAAACAGTAAATATATTGGAAGACTGGGTGTTACGCTCAAACGATTGAGATTATTAAGCAGAGGAATAAGTTCCTACTGGACTTCCTTATTTTGTCACCTACACATTTTTGTCAGATATGTACCCAATTCCTGAAGCCAATCCCTGAAGCTCAATTCCTGAAGAACTATACCTCGTCAGCCGAGCTTGAGGTTCCAGCTTTCACGATTTTGGTTCATTTTACACACATTGATTCCAACAGGACGTGTAAATAGCTTCCCCGTTAATTCCAGCTAGCCACGTTGAAAGAGGAACAGTATAAATTCTAGGAAGTCTTGAGATTCGGCGATTATACAGACGCGAGGGTTTTTAGAGGCAGGCTAGAGGCACCCGTCGCTGCCCGAACTCTCCACCATTACATATCAAATTCGCAACGCCCGGCCAGCGTCCGGTGGACGTCTCACTCGAGTTCCCGTGCACAGATCGATATACTTTCGTTCGTCCGAGAGATCGATCTACCTGGCCGGATAGTCCACGGTCCGCTGGACTCCGTCGAAACAGCAGGTGGGTACTTTTGCAGGTTAAAACCGCTCGGGTGAACGATCTCCGGAACAATGAGCCCGTTGCTGAATACTCTCCCCCTGCTCCCCTCGGTCGAGTTCATTCAATCCGTCCGGGGATCAATGAAGATGATCAGCATCCGCCTAACGATTCGCGCAACAACCGGACGCGTCCGATAAATCGATCATTCGGCTCCGTCGCATAATTTCTCGCCACCTTTCGCCGTGCAAAATCGTAATCGCGAACCTGTACGAAGTCTTGCATCGAATCCGTCGATCACATAATTTCTGGGAACCGTAGAAAGGCGATCGGTGATCGTCGAAACAGCCTAATCCATCCCAGCCGCCATTCCTGCGAAACCACCACCACCACCACCACCACCCCCGCTGGGGCGTCTCGTGAAACATAAAAATATATATTCCTCCGAGGGGGTGAGACGGGTGGACGGAGGAGGTTTCGGTCGCCATTTCTCGTCTCACCTATCATATTTCCATAGATCGCCACCACTCCCCCGGCTATTTGAATGCGTCATGCGCAGTATGCTCGCAAAAAAATCAGTCGCTTTAAACTGGGCCTTTATTGGTCGTGGTAGCCGCGGCGCATCCCCACCCACGCTTTACACAAGCATCCCTCGCCATTCTTCCTCTTTTTATCGCGCTATCATATTTCCATACAGCCGACCACCACCACCACCACCACCGTCGTCCGCCCCCGCCGCCTCCTCGCCCCCTCGCGCACACCCCCTCCTTTTTACCACCACCACGAGTCGACTGCCACTCGATACCCGGCTCGAGCAGATTTGAATCCGGCATGCGCAGTTCCGCGCGCAAAAAGGGCGCTTTAAAGAGGTTCTTATTGGCCATGGGAACACCACCCCCACCACACGTCGCGTGTACCGGCTACCTAACCTTGCGAACGGGGCACCCTTCCCTCCCCCGCCCCTTTCCGCCCCTCGTTTCCCCTACTCTCCTCGCGCATCCCTTTCCAGTTTCACCCTCTCTTCTTCTTCTCTCTCTTTTTCTCCGACAACCCCACCAGACTTTGCGCGACTCCCACGTCAGAAGCATCCCTCGAGCAACCCCCTCTTTCTTCATCTTCTCTCTCTCTATTCTTTCGCTCTTTTTCTCGGCTTCTCTCTTTCCCGCTCACGTTCCCAGCGTTTTCCTTCTCGGTTCGTCTTGCGGAAAGCGCGACGGGGATGGATAGCGTTCGGGGGGATGTGGGGAAGGGGGATGTGCCGTGAGGGGGATGGAGAGAGAGCCGGTATTGATTTTAATGACGCCCCTACCGACGCGAATTCACGAACAGGCGCGAATAATATCTACGCGCTCTGATTCCCGGACTTCGGTTTACGGGCACGCGTCGATGGCTCTCGCGAACCCTTGCCTGGGAATAGCTCGGCTCGATTGACGAGACTGATTGGCGGACGAGCTTCGGGCTAGCATAATTCCGGACACGCGGAATCGTGTACATTTTACCCAGCTGGAGATAGAAAAATTGCCACGCTCGTCCCTCGACGATCTTTCACCCTCTACCGGGGGTTGACCAGTTGAAAATCGTTATGGAAAAATTCAGAAAGGAACGCCAAATTACAGGCCGTTCTTATCCAAAATTAAATCTGTAACCCGTCGCACTTCAGGGGTTGGACAACCGAGACAGAAGATTCATCCTGAAAACATAAGATCAGAAGTGATTCTACATTCTCAGAATTAAATCTAGAACCTGTCGAAAAGAATCTGCTGAAAATCACCCTCGGCAACCCCAAAGGCACGCTTGTAAACCTCATCCCTCAGGCTCTCGCCACCCCGTTAAACAGCCGATTAGAGGGGCCCCGTATTTAAATACGTTCTCCGGGCAGGTGTCGAAAGGGTTGGTAAAAAAAGTCAGTCGTTATTCACGCGGCACGCGTAGGGTCGTGGCACTTGTGGAATACCTAGAGTGTCCCTCGGAGGGGTTGTTCGAGCATCCCCTAATCTGAATAAAACGAACCCTTCCGGGGCGGTGTGTTACTTTCCTTTTTTTTCTTATTGATCGCGTGCGCAGGTATTTGCATGAGTCCGGGTCGGTGCAGGTGTGCTCCCCCTTTTTCTGAATGAAAGGGGTGGCGAGCTGGTGTGTATGGAAAATAGGTGGCGTGACGGGGCGCCATTTGGCGGAGGGATCGCGGCCGGCGGTAGATCCTTAACGTCGTCTGTTGATTCAGCGGAGAGGCGCAGCTGAGTGTGAACGGTCTCGGTTACAGGTGAAATCATTTCTGAGGGCCCGTGTTGATCCGACCTCGTGCGCGCCTCCTCTGCCCGATAATTTTCGCTCGTAAAATTATGCGCCGACCGGCGTCTTTGTAGGTAATGGTTCCGCGGATCCGACACAATGTTCCGAGAATATGTGTAACGCCGCGTTGCCGAGATGATCACCGTTTCGACCTTCCGTGAAATTGATGCCCCGCGCGCACGCGGTTTCCCTTTCGTTTCCCGTCCCGGCGCGGCTTTGTTCCGGTTCGGTTTGCACGCTCGGTGTCCGCCGCGGACACCCGATATAGAAGCGGCGGCCCAGTCGATGCCTCCTGACCCCGTGACCCTCTCGCAAACCCCGACGACCTGTCTATACCCCGCTGTACACGTGAATTGCAGGCTACCATTCGGCCACCTGCGGCTCCTGACGTCTCAACCAGCCACGGTAGTGACCCGGCCGAGCACCTCTCGCTTTGCACGCGTGAACACGCTCTTTGACAAAGGCGCATTATATACCCTCGCCCTCGGCTCAACACCCGAGAACCTGTTTGCAAGCCGGCTACGTCCTCCTCGGCGCTCCCGAGGACCCCGGGCCAGTCACAACATCGTCAACTCGCGCAAAACGGAAATAATTCGGTGGAACCAGTTCGAACAGACCTTCCGGCGAAATCGATCTTGACAATAGGACTGTCAAACAGTGACGGCGGAGTGTCACTATGTGCACGATAATGACAGGATTGGATTCGTTGTGATGCTGCACGATTTTCATTTACGCGTGCTTGAGAAATGAGGTTTGTCGAGAAAGCTTAACCTTCTTCTGATCGAAACTTTGTGCGAAGCAAGCACTGAATAATGGTACATATCAGTTTCTAATAATTGCACAATTTTCACTATATTTCAAGTAACGATTTTTAATGTATTTTAATTTTAATGGCGATTTTTGCTACAGTATGTGCTTCAAAAATGAAGTCTAAGAACTTGATAGTAAGATGAAACCAACATATTGTGATGAAACCAATAACCTCCCCACTCAAATTTTTATAATTATTTGCTGTGCAACCTCGTTTACCATTTGAACAGTGACGAATACTAAACATATCTGAAGTATTAAATACAACACACTTGAATACAATACATATCATTGCATTTCTAAAGTACATTTAGGAAGTCCGCTTAAGAAAAGTCTGTAACATGTTCTCACCCTCGAAATCAAACTGGAAACCTAAATATGTCACTCTGAACGACTGCTATCAAGTTTCCTGCACGTTTTCTGGCGCGACTGTTTAATCGATGCAGGGGAAACATTTCTTCAACGCACCCCTGAAAGATGAAATTCGAACGAAGAGGAATTTTGATCGATTCAAGTGGACCTTCTTGAAGGCTGCGTTATTTCGTGTTTCTAGAGGAAAAAAAAAAGAAACGGAAACCAAAATAGCGAGAGAAAGCCTGCGAAAATGGTTTCGCTCCCCTGCGAGGTGGTTGGAGGACCGTGTCAGCTTCGGGGAATAATAGAGACGTCCCATTACGCGCGGAAATTAGAGGTTTTGATTCTATAGAGCGACGGGAGGAGAGTTTATTTCTATCCGGGAACGTTTTAACCGGCGCTCGGGGTCTCCGGGGGGCCAGGTGCGCCGAAAACATTATTTCCCTGCGACGATTTGCCGGTACGTGAAAACTAGGCCAACCTCGATTTCCGGGGAACTTGTAAATCGAATCTTTTTTTTTCAAACCCGCGGGAACCGGGCGCCCCACCCCGTGCAGCGCCGATCGAAGCGCCGCAACCCCTAATAAAGGGCTCTGCATTGTTTCACAGGACTGAAATCTATAATTACGTCTCGGTTCCCAAATTTCGACTCGGCGATAAAACGGTCCCAACATCGATCTCAGAAGTGAACGCGATCGACGCCCCTAGAATTACGCACATTATTGCTATTTCAAGGAAACCGTCAAGTACGCGCTCGAGAATCGTAAAAACATCCCCCGAATCGGCCTCGAGTGTATATTTTTTTATCAGAACAATTTTCTCCGTTCGAATAGAATTTTTCTCCCCTCGCCCTGCACCCAATTTTCGAATTCCTCGCCCACTTGCGGAAACTCGAGACGCGTTCGCGATTGTTCTCCCCACTTTGTTTCTTTTTTTTTTCGCGCGGAAAAGTTCTTAAGAGCCGAGGTGAACTTTACTGGCCTGCTATTTTCACCGAAAGAGAGGTCTCTCTCCCTCTCTCTCTCTCTCAGGTCGAACGGTTCGACGTAACGTTCGACGAAACGGTAATTTGAAAAGAAAAAAAAAGAAAGAAAAAACGAAGCAGAAGAGGAGGAAGAGAAAAAAAAATAGACAAAGCGCGAGGAATACAACATCGACTATTTTACTGTGCACCCCGAGCCCTGTTCCCGACGTTTACGGTACCTTCATTTATGGCAACCGCCGAAACGGTGGCCCGGGAGAACGGTCAGGTAACGTTGCATCGATTCACTATCACTTATTAGCCCGATGTAATTGCTTTACTGCGGGAAACTCGGAACAAAACCCGCGCGCGCCTCCTCTCTCTTTTTTCCACGGACTTTTTACGATGATTGTATATCCTGACCTACCGTCTTACCTTTCCCGACACCGACACCAAAATTCAATGACCGTCGAGAGCTTGTCCCCCGGGACCTTCGGGAGACGATCATTGTTGACCGTTCTGGTCCTAAGTGAGAGAAACTGCCCGTGAAAATCATCTGCGAACAGTCATCTGAAGATCATTCTGCTCCGAAATGAGCGAAACTAGCCCAACAATGGCAACCAGTGGACACTTATAATGTATCCATTTGTGACAAAAATAAGTAGGTATAATTCATAGCGGTCGAAAAATTAGAAGAATCAAAAAATACTGTCATATTACTTCAATCTATTAAACATATTAAGAAAATTCTATTTCACTCCAATTCGTTGCAATTCAACTAGAAAAATTGTCATCAAACATCGGCTGTCTAATAATTACTATTTTGTGTAGCTTAATCAGGCACGCCTAGAACACTCAACATAGTGATAAAATATAAGGGTTAAACAAACCAAATAAAAAAAATGACTGAAGTACCAAAAAGACGCTCTATTAGGTTCTCGACAAAGTGAAACGTCCTCGACAGTAACTCGGACCGTTTTCTAACGGAATTGTCCAGCGATAACGGGCCCATAAAGCACCGGGGGTGTCCGAAAAACGGACCCAGGGGTTCCCTGACGTCACAAGGGCCGTGAGGGAGTGTTCACCTGGCAATTAGGATAAATTAGTTACGCAAATCGGCCCCGGAGACCGCCTACGCGTTGAAAGGACCGCCTGGATTTTTGTGAAGTCACCAAGGGATGAGCCGGCTACGATGGAAGGGCGGTTTTCAGAAAGCGATTAATTTCAGCAGCAACACCGTGAAATCGTTCTGCTCGCCGCGCGTCTTTGGATCGCCGCGGATTTTCGAGTATAATAATGAGGTTTCGGATTTTCGAAAGCGTTCTTCTTCTTCTTCTTCTTTCTCTTTCCCGAGGCGAAGACGCGGGAGGATCAAAGGGAGCCGACCGGGGCTGACTCCCTATCGTGTTTCGCAATTTCGAGGCTCTTCCCGGACACCTCTGACTCCCATTTTTTTTTCCGGACGGGGAGGAAAACACCCCTCCGGCACGAGGGAAACGCTCGTCTCTCGAGGTAGAACGCGCGCCGGAGGGACGATAAACAAAGTCGTCTCCTCGATTAGGGAATGCGCCGTTTTGATCTGCTTTATTCGCCTGAGTTTCCGGTCGGCTGCTTCGCCACGGGGCTTTCCGATAGCCGAGGAATTTTTATTTAATGCTGCCTGGAGTCTGCGGTGGCGCTAAACTTGCTAAAATGTTATTTGTTCTTTCTTTTCAACCCTTGTGGACAGGATTGATGAGGTATTTTTGCGATTTTTTAAAAATGAAAACTGCCAGGGGAATCATTTGGAAATTTATGGGAAAATTTAATGCATATTCAAGGAATATCCACGAATTTTTTCGTTGAAAAATAGTTAGTAGGTGCGGACATATATAAACATTAAAATTGTCCTTTTTAAGAAGAAAACTCTACTTAGGACATTAGGGTGATCTACGCAATTTTTCTTTTTTTTTAAAGAAACTATGCAACAGACCTTTTTGAAATTTTCAGGACAATTTACCTAATATTCAAGACATATGCACTAATTTTTTGGTTGCGAAATATTCCTCGGGAATAAAGATATATAAACTTGAAAACGTGAAATCTTTTAATAAGATAAAATCGTGAAAAAGTAGAAAGCAGGTTCAGTTTCCCATTGCATTCTTTAACAAGCAGGGGTCTGTAACAGAAATTAAATTCGGGGGTGTGAAAGTGGAGATTTCACCCTTCGGAATGAGCACAGGTAGAATGTTGTAAAAATTTTTCCCTAAAAGTTACAGAATTTCAAAGATCCACCACGGTTTGGTTTTGTGTAATACAATGTTTGAGAAAAATAAAAATTCGCGTAATTAAAGATGCGCTACTACTAAAAGTGGAGGGAGGGTTGCTAAACAATTTATATTCTCACCAATTAGCCGCGGAGAACGGCGTATTTATATAAAAATCGCCGTAGTCGTAAAATTCAATTTTTGTCGTTCAATTTTTCGCATTCAGGGAAACCTCTGCCGGCCAGTTCCCAAGAACCGAGCCGATATTAGCAATTAAACACCGGCAATTACCGGAGCGCCAGTTTTATAACGTGCGTCGCCTCGAGCGCGCATCAAGAAAGAAATCGCGCAGGGTCGTGTATGCACGCAAGTGCATACAAGCGCGCGTAGACGCGTGCGCGCGTCGTCGTCGTCGTCGTCGCGAGCGGTCCGGTTTCGCGGAAGTTTTGAATTAAAAGAAACGGAACTGGCAATTCCCGTCATCGTTGTCATCTTCGTGGAGTTTTGCGGCACGC
The DNA here is from genome assembly GCA_028454255.1 of Halictus ligatus. Classification (NCBI taxonomy): domain Eukaryota; kingdom Metazoa; phylum Arthropoda; class Insecta; order Hymenoptera; family Halictidae; genus Halictus; species Halictus ligatus. Next base: position 9,341,573 of record CM052142.1, on the reverse strand, counting down.
GTGACAGAGCGCGAGAATGACTGGTAATTTTCCCGGCATTAGGCATGTGAGGGAGAGCGAGACGTGTGATTATAAAATAAGCGGTTCCTTTTGTGCTAATTAGCGGATCAAGGCCGGCCACCAGCGGATTCGGGGGAGTGACGTTATGCGCGCAAGCATTCGCATAATTAAGATGCTCTCGGCTCACGATCTGCCAATTTTAAGCCATTAAAATTCGCATACGTTCCAACGAATGCGAACTGAAACGATCCACAACTGCTGAGAAACCATCCGCGAATTTCGAGAAGTTGATTATTATTAATCCAAACTGGTGTTCCACGGGAAAATTGAACAAATCAATTTGCAAATTTTCTAACCAGCTACCTATATTTTAAATGTTCTGTTCAAAAGTGAAATGAATTCATTAAGAAAAAAATTAAGAATTCCGACGGAATAAAGTGCAAGATTGAAATAGGCACGGTTCGCACTAAAATATTTGTAACTTCCGAACGGAGCGATCCTGCAAGCCGAAACTAATTACAGAAGAACCGCATGCAACCGTGTTGCTATACGAAAAAAATGAGGACTTTTAATCGCGGTCGTTGCGCGCAGTAAAAAAATTCGCAATCTCCACTTCCTCCGTCGAATAATGAAGCGAACAGAGAAACCGCCTAACGATCTGATTTTCGCCCCTTCGGCTCGGAATTCATTGCTCCGTCTGGAACCGTGTACTGCCTCGGGATTAGAATAATTACGCGCATCTAACATTGATTTTTTTTTCATAAACACATAGTTGGTACCGACCGGCTGTGAGCAAAACTCTCGAATAAACTGAGCATCCTGTCGTGAACGTGTTAATCAACGTTGCATGCAAACTGCAGACTACCAACCGGTACTTACTTAGTGGTTATAATTAACGACTATCACGATCAGTTATACCGCGGCGGATTGTGAAAATTAGCTGTAACAATAATTGCACAGATAGCAGTACGAAACAAGACGAAAATTTATCGGTCCATTGTGCCGGGGATAACGCTAACGCCATTTTATTACCTACAGGAATCTCTTCGTGTTTCCCGGGTAACGATCTTTAACAATTTCTCGGATAACTATGGAACGCTGTTTCTCCCCCCCACGGTTCGCTATCTTCATGAAAAACTTCAGTCCTCATTAACCCCTCGCACCGGAATTATGTTCGCAATTTGTCGGAGAATGTCGGCGCCCGAATGATAACGAACGATCAAAATAGTATCTCCTCGCCGATATATGTCCTCGACTGGTCCCGTCTTTTCCACGTGTATCGAGTAAACACTGTGGTCGATACAGGGCACATATAATTTGTGTGTTAGCCCTTTGCACTTCGAAAACTAAATATTTCTTCCGTCCCACAATATTTTGCTTTTATTCGTTTAAATGTTTAGTAGTCTGTTGAATACAAATTTTGTAATTTAACAAATATTTTGTAATATTTTATGTACTTTCTTTGAGACAATGCCACAAGAATTTCTAGCGATGCTTCAAAGTCACCCCAGTCGAGTGCTGAGGGTTGAAAATTATTTTTCAAAAAATTCTGAGAATCTTCTGGTCCCGTATTTTCCACATGTATCGAGTAAACACTATAGTCGATACAGGGTAAGTATAATTTGTATGTTAACCCTTTTCACTCGGCGCTATTTTCATTCTAAAACTAAATATTTCTTCCCTCCTACAATATTTTGCTTTTATTCACACGAAACTGAACCGATTTCTACATATAATATTTAAACGTTTAATAGTCTATCAACACTAGGTTTACGGAGCATTAAAAGTGAGTATTTTACTTTATAAAAATAAGAAGAACGTGTCTATCCAAGTTTTCAGCCAGTTTTAAAATAATATACACCCATGGAAATAAGTTTGTTCAGTAATTCTACGTAGATCGTAAATTAAAAATATTAGAACCCGTCGTTTCGACGGATCCCGTAAACCCAGTGTTAATTTTGTAATGTAACAAATATTTTGTAATATTTTATATACTTTCTTTGAGATAATGCCACAAGAATTTCTAGCGGTGCTTCAGAGTCACCGGAGTCGAGTGCCGAGGGTTAAAAAGTACTTTTCAAAAAATTCTGAGAATATTCAGGGTTGTTTGCTCCGCTCCGGTTGGTAGCCTGATCGGCACAAGATCGAGTGACGCTATCGCCGAGGCTCGTCCGCGGGCCGAGATTAGGCAACGAAGAGGGGGAGGTTGTTGGTTAGCATTCGCGGTATTCCGCGGGTACGAGTCTCCTCGCAGTGACCTCCGGGCTCGTTGACGTCGGCTCTCTCGCGATTTGCCAATTGTCTAATGCCTCCCCTCCCCTCTCCCTCCCCCTTCGCTTGGAATTCCATCCGAGCCGGGTTCGAGCAGCGGCTCTCTTTTTCTCCGCGCCTCGGCCCTTTTATTCCGCGGAATATTCACCGGATTAAGGTAATTGCTCGGCCGCGCTCGGCGTAGCGCCGGAACGGCAACCGCGTGGGCGTGCAGTCCCAACCGCAGAAACGCATACACGCGTCCATTCCGCGTCCGTGCAGGCGTGAGACCGATCGGCCCTAATGCCGGACTTATGTAACTCTGTTTAGACCGACGAACGCGGCACGCGACCATCCTCGAAACCGCGCACAAGCCGACACAACTGGAACGGTCTCACGCGTTTATGATAATCGGACTTAGCTCTCGCATCTTTGTGCGAAAAGTATCTGCATCGATTGCGATACTCAGGAGTGAAATAACAATTTCTTAATTGTTTTAGCAAGCTGGTGTCCTCGAATCTTTTTGTCCATCGCTTTAACACGTTGAATGCCACGTCACCCATATGTGCCTGACGGAATTATTTGTGCAGGTTTTAAAATGAATTTTCTCGGTGATCTATTCATTGTACCAAGCTTGATTAGGATCTGTAATATGCAAGAACGTTGGAGGACTACTGAGTATCATACATTTTATTTTTTTTTTTCAATTTTTATTTCATTAGATTACTTACTTTGATTTTATGGAATTTTGGGGGTTCCTAGTTTGGCGATCAAGGTGTTAAATTGTGCTTACCCATTTTTGTCATACATGCATAAAATCCGCGGTCTCCTAATGATGATCGATGTTAGGTTGCATAGGCAAATTTTATAAAGATTTTCTAATTAATTTATTACATACTGCGCCCAATTTGAGGTACCAATAATTGCACTTTGTATTTTTGCGGGGTATTGTAATTGTTACACCGAGCACCCAATTACATTCACAGATTACATGTAAGGACGTGCGGAATAATATTGGAGAATAATTGTTCCGTTTGTAAACTTCGAAGTCACCTACTGGAAAAAATATTGTAATCCCTTTTAATTAACTCCACAAGCTGAGAGGATTAAGCATCTCTCTGGAATGGTCCGAGTTAGGTGTGAATACTGTAGATCGAAATAAAACACGGATCGTTGGGCTTTCTCCATTCAGAATGAGTTTCTTTGATAATTAAACTTAGCCCTGTTGCCCTGTAATTTATTCGCTGTCAGTTGTTGCAGGATCATCTCCGTTTTCCACCGTCTCCGAAGGGTACACTTCAGCAATTATTTCATAATTGCATAACCGGCAGATCTTAATGAAACTTTGTAGCCGTGTGCAGGAACATTCAGATTGTACTTATGAATTTTTACAGGTTGCTATCGTCGCAATCGTAGTAATTAGTCACCGATCAGCTAAGGGAATTCCTCGCTCGAGATGTCATTTTCCGCTGGTTGGTAAAGTTTCGACGCTTCACCCCGTTGCGAATACAATTTCATTGAAAATCATTGTTTTCGTTTTATATGGTCCGAGAGTATCATCGCAAATGCATTAATTACAAGGTGTTTCCATTATAAATGACTTCGGTTATCGTGCGAGCAATCCAAGAAGAAATTCTTCAACCGGTCTGCTTCCTACCTGAGTAATTACTACAGTTACGATGATAACAATATGAAGTTCGACTTCATAAATGTAATCTAGACACGCATAAACAAGTCTACGAAGTTTCATTAAGATATTCTGGTTAGTTTATCTGCAAAAGGAACTCCTGAACGTACGCAAACACGAGTAACGAACTTCCCATTCTTAATACACCTTCTTTCAACCCCTTATCTCCTGAGTAATTACTTATCGAGATTTCTTACCACAGTTTTAAGAAATTCCTCTCTAGTAACAATTCTCTAGTAATCGATAAACAACGATTCTCTAGTAATCGTTCGGGGACAATTGTTTAAAAGAAGGCTCTTCGACTGATATTAGAAAATCCTGTTAGTAAATTTCCTCTAGGTGTTAGACCACCACGGTCTTAAGAAAAATTCACTGAATAATCAGATTTGTAGTGGTAGATTTTACAAATTTTCCGAAGTTATCGAACATGGCTGCTGCCGCCTGAAATACTGTCGCGCAAGGTCGCGCAAGGTCGCACAGATTTCTTTTAAATCGTAAAGGTAATTTGTCCAAAAATTGCAAAGACTGCGTTCGCAGAATCCGACGCAATTTCGGTATTAATTTCAGTACTACCACGAGAACATAGTTTCGTGTGTCTCGGGTCGTTGCGAGCGCGCGGATCGCGTAGGCGGCCGATTAGGGGTACGGCACAGCGGGCACCTGATTCCGAAATAGCGCGAAACAAGTTTCGGCGGAGGAATTAATCCTTCCGGTGGTCGCAGTGCAGCTCGTTGAGCGTGACAGCGGCCGGCAGCTGGATTGAATTGAGGCGCGTGCTATATTACGCTTGATATCGCTGTGAAACCCAACACCGCCGGCTTAGACCTCGACCCCGTGAGCCGCTACCACTGCCGGCGCTATACCACCACTCGCTGGCTCAATTGCCACCGAAGAAACACTATATCCTGCTACCAAATGCCGGCATTCCGAGTCGCAGCGTTTTCGATTTGACTCGGATTTTCCGGCGGACTGGAATCCGCGTCTCGAAGCCCGAAGAAGAAGCATCCGAAGAAGCTGAACTAGGGGTTGAAGAGCTGAGTTCACGGACAGTGGACCTTTCCGCGAAACAAAAATGTTGTACCAAAAGCTGGAGCTAGACTTTTAGGGGATACGAAAGACTCGATCCAGCTCAATTCTTATAGAATCATCGTCAGCCTTCCGAAGAGGGTGGCGTCCCGGATCAGAGTTCAAATTTCGAGTCTGGGGCTAGACTTTTAGGGGATACAAAAGAATCTGCACCGATCCAGCTCAATTCTTATAGAATCATCGTCAGAAGAGGGTGGCGTCCCGGATCAGAGTTCAAATTTCGAGGCGCACGAGCACGGTTACCTCTTTACGAACAAAGTAGGGGTAATTAAGCGCGTGCAACCCCGCTCTCGTTCGTCATGGTAACGAGAGGTTCGTGGAAGAGATGCTAAGTGGCCGCGAGGAGGAGGACGAAGAAGAAGAAGAAGAGGAAGAAGAAGAAGCGATCGCCTAACGTTGCGTGTTGCTCTGGAGGAGCAAGAAGAGGACAAGAGAACGATCAGCGAGGATGGGGGATGGTAGATTCGTTGTTGTCGGTCGAAAGGCACGATAATGCCAGCCGGCCACGGTGGAATCGCATGGTAGCGTTACGCAGTTGCGTCGCGTGAGCGTGCACGCACTAGTGGGCGGTAAACATCAAAGACACGTTCGCTAGTTGAGCCACTTAACGTCCCCGAGTTTTCACATTAGCGAGGCAAAAGACCGGGCCAACGGGCTTCCTCCGCAGAACTCGGGCCGTACGCCCGAGAAACTTTGCATGATAATGGGATACGCTGCCACTGGCTACCGGGAAAGGGTTGCAAGGTGAAGGCTGCCTTCCGTGAAACGTTTAATCCCGATTACCGGTCGACCGACCGACTCTCTTGTTTCGAACCTGTACAATCTGTACGCTAATTGTAAGATTTAGTCAGCCACTGTATACATTATTTCGTGTATTATTGTTCTGTATACATGTTCATGTTATTGATCAACTATATGTCGAGACAAGAAAGGACGAGCTGTCTCTTCAAGTCCGACACCAGAGTATGACGTGTCGTTAACATGTCTCCCCTCTGCTTAAATTCCTTACAAATCTGATCACCGTATGGTAACCGTATCGCAATACTTCATTTCAGACGAACGGGATCATCTCTGCTTTTCTTTATCCCATTTCTGCAATTATTTAAATAATTATCAAATTTTTCTTACGTCTTGGAATATTTTCATTTTATTCATACGAAACTGATCCGATTTCCACATATAATAATTGTAAATGTACAGTGAACTATGAAATACAAATTTTGTGATGTAAGAAATATTTTGGAATATTTTTTGTAATTTCTTTGAAATAATACCGGAACAATTTCTAGTGCCCTTTCCTTAATATTTCAATATTTTCAAAACTTTCTACCTCTTAACCAAGGAGCTTGATTTCTTAAAAAATCCCCTTGAAGAGTGACTCAATTACAGTGTTTACTCCATATATGTCACAAATGCCTATCCGATAGAAGTCCCCGAGTACTATCCTCACTGCCGCGGGGTATACTCCTTGTGGGGTCATGAACCGAGACCTGTAGCTGTCGGGATTGATCAAAGAATAGTAGAGTACCTCCTTCTCGATATATGTCCCTTTCTAGAACAGTGTTTTGGACATACATCGAATAAACACTGTATAAAGAAATTTTGACAGTCTACCTATTGAAAGCCTACGTTACTATTACTGTATCGAGCAAAATATGAAGGAAAAGTCTAATCAATTATTAATGGGGAAAATATTTAAATCCAAAAAACAAATTAATTTGCTACTTAAAATCATAGAGTATTCTAAAATATTCAGAGAGTCCATGAATTTGCAATATAAGCGGCAAAACAGATGGTAATACCGTTTGAAGTATCAGGATGAGGCACCAGCAACTAAAACACACTTGGTATCTTCAGTATAGTAATCTGTTGGCTCGACGAGTTCGGTTTCAGTTCCATAAATTCACCTCGGCAGCGAACGAATGTTATTTCATTATTTTACGAGCGTCGCTCAGGTTTCAGGACCTCGGCCGAAGGAGACAAATTATGCTGCCCAAGGACGAATATTAACGTTCCCGGTCGATACACATTCGACTTCCATGAAACGAGATCCACGAGTGAAACAGAAACAGAACGAAACGAAGAGAAGAGCGCAGCGCTGCAGTGAATATGGCCGACCGTGGGCTCGCGTGTCGCGCTCGCATTAACAACCAGATATAAACCGTCGTCATTAAGACGCGACCGATTCCCGACGATCATTCTCAGTGAAATAGGAGTGGGGGATCCCCTTGGATACGCCACGGGGATAGCGAACCGTCGAAATTGATTATCGGCGACCGATGCAAAACGCGACTGTCTGCAAAAATGTGCACGTTTATTAGTCTTTACGATACGTATTGGTGAAACGGTGCTGCGAGAGCATCAGGACGCCATTTTGTTTACACTCGGAGAAGATACCGAAGACAAACTGGGCTTCCACGTGACTCCTTACAATTCTCTAATTAGAATTGCTTATAAATTTTTCTGTTCCACCCTCTACTGAAAAATATTTTTTAGAATAAACGTTCTCTCTTTCAATGATCGCTTCCCCGAAAATAACGCTCTAGATACGATGATTTATCTCGGGACCAATGATCCATGCCGTCCCGTGTCCGTACACAAATACGCAAAAAATCTGGCGCGATAAATCAAGTGGGGTTAAATACTCCATGAAAACGGCATGATCGCGCCCTTCCCCCTCCCCCTTCTTCGTCAGAGATCATCGAACGCTATCGAGAGACTGGCCGATGATTCGTCACGCGTCCTCGAACACCGCTTATGCAAATATCCTCCCCTAAAGGGGAGATAAAAACAGGAAGGACCTTTATTCGAGCGCGAAGCGTGGCCGCTTACAGAATAGTTCTTTTTTTTCTACGGACTTTCACCCTCGACCTTTCCTCTCTTTTTCCCTATTTTCCCCGGTTTCTACCAGGCGATGGAATCGACAGTTGGTCGCATTTGGCTCTTAATTTCCAAAAAGCGGAGCCCACGTATCGCTCTCTCCCCCACCCCCCCGGACACGGGGAATTGAAATTACGGACGGGGGGGTTGGTTGCCGGTGTGCGTGCTCCACTTTCACCTTATCAGGTCCTTTCCCTTCGTTATCTCGATGGCGCGCTGCCCTTTCATCCTTTGTGCCGAGGAAACCCGGAACAGGGATAATTGTTCCTCTCGTTTGCTTTGACCGACTCATTTCGAGGTAAGTTCGTTCCGAGTGGCGCGTGTTTCTCGACTTTCATCGGGAACGCTGATCGCCCTTCTATTAGCGCCGAAATCTCGTGCAAAATTGCATCGAAGGACGATTTGTCCCGGCGGAAACGCAACGAAAAAAGCAATAAATAAGCTTAAAACGATTATTGTACTCTCAAAAGAATCTTCTCATTGATCCGTAAACGATTTCATCCCTTCGAGTCAAAGTTACAGTGACTTCTCTTTATACGTCGCCGAGGGTTGCGTTATAAGCGTCGCGGGATTATCCCGAAGCTCGAGAGGCCTCGGACGTGTCTCCTGGACGATACAAGGCTCGTGTTGCTGACGTGTATCGAGAATTCAGTGTATTCGCGTTTAGAGGTTACGGTTTAGGCCGAGGATGCCACCGGATAGCAACACGAAGCGGATGGAACGTTTCGCCAAGGTCTCGGGAATTCGCAAGAAATTAGATTGATAATTTTGATACCGCGGCGACCATAACGCAGAACGCGTCGGTGGTGCCGAGAGTTAATTTGTGGCTCTAAATAAGGTGGCGAGCACCGGTGAGACCATAAATCTCCATCATCGTCCTCCATTTATTTCCCCGGATCCTCGAGGACTGCATAAACCGGAGGAAGATTTTTCCCGGTGCATTATCAACGCGAAAGATTAATATTCTTCTTTGCGGAAAAGGACGTCGCCCTCCGTGCGCGCAGTCCCGAGGCAACTTTCCCGCGAAGTCCTGCGTTTTTCCTTTTTTTTCTCTCTCTTTCTCTCTCTCTCTCTCTCTTTCCACCCACTCTCCTCCCTCATTCGTCGCGAGTCCGATGATTTATTGCAATATTTTGACGCAAGATGTACATATATATATATAGAAGATGAATCGACGGCCCGAGTCTTTATGGGCGAAAGTTTGCCACCCTCCCGGACCAACCCTCCCCCACTTTCGACGCGGTACGCTCCCTCACCCCCTCGCCCCGTGAACGTAGTTCGGCGAACGGCAATTTTTTCCTAATTTGGGTATTAATCATGTCGGGCGACAGAGGTTATCGGAAAAAAGAGAATCGGTGAGGGAGACTGGTGGTGGTGGGGGGAAGGGTGACAGGGGGATGGAAAGCGTTTCGGGGAAATTAATGGATCAATTTACGCCGACGGCGGTCGACGGAGACTATGGCAATCGGTGCGAGTGTCTTCTCTAGTTTTTCCTCCCGTTAATGATACCATTCGGAGATTGTCAGCCGGGCTCGCTCTCTGGCCGAGGAATCTAATTTTACTAATGACGATACCATTGGACCTGGATCACTTGGGGAAAAATTGTGACTTTGCTAATGACAATAACGGAGGCTGATCAAATTTTGAAAAAAATGGAGCAATTTAACCCATTAGCGCCCATTGTGCTCGCTTGAGTTATATTTGTTTGCTTCCAGCGCCATCTAAGATTGACTAGACGTTTTGTCCATCGTTTGCAAGAATTAAAAAAAAATTCTTGGGCGTTAATGGGTTGAAATAAAAGGAAAAAATATGGCGATGCATTGTGCGCGTCAGGGACCAGCTGACCACAAATCCCAACAGCCTAACGTCCGACTAATGACGATACCATTGGACCTGGATCACTTGGGGAAAAATTGTGACTTTCCTAATGACAATAACGAGACGGAGAGGCTGATCAAATTTTGAAAAAAATGGAGCAATTTAACCCATTAGCGCCCATTGTGCTCGCTTGAGTTATATTTGTTTGCTTCCAGCGCGAACTAAGATTGACTAGACGTTTTGCCCATCGTTTGCAAGAATTAAAAAAAAATTCTTGGGCGTTAATGGGTTGAAATAGAAGGAAAAAATATGGCGATGCATTGTGCGCACCAGGGACCAGCTGACCGCAAATCCCAGCAGCCTAACGTCCGCAGCGTAGGGTCCAGAGGGCCCGAGGATCGAGGAAGTGTTCAAGCGCAGTTGGAAAAATGACGGTCGTGGGTGTAACACGCGAGCGACTCGCGCGTTCTCGCGGCTCTATGAATGGCAAATAAGGGCTCCTCCGCATCGGCAGCCCTTTTCCCCGTACGGGGGCTGGTGGCGTGTCCGTCCGAGAGCCGGCTCTATCTGAATACAATGAGCCCGAACCCGGGCATAATGCATTCCTTAATGGTATTGCGACTCTCCGGCGACCTCTGGCCGCGAGCAGCCGTGAACGCAGGCGGCTGGGAGCCCCGCGACCAGTCCCGACACACGGAGAGGAGTCCGGCTTCGTTTTATTAGATAATTAGCTGACGAGATGCGTGGGCCGGCCGAGCGGCACGCTTTGCGTAATGCATCCGAGCTGCCCGGGGGAGGAGGGGATCGATCAATTGAAGTTCCCGCGGACCTGACCGTCTAATGGGATGCGTTGCGGCGTTACAGGATCGCGCGGCGATCGAACGGGATCGAGTTAATGGGCTGCTCCGGTCGGATCGACGATCTCCCGGGAACTTGAGTCGCGGAAAACTTCCGTAGGAATATTTTAAAGGAAACTGTTAGGTGTGACGTATAGGGTGGAGTGATTCCATACCGATTTGGGTGGGACACTTTAGTTTACTTCGATAACTCTAGTTTGAAATGACGATTCGATAACTCAATTCGTTGACTCGGTAACTCAATTGCTAGCGACTCTCGCTCTACTGACTCTCTTTCGGCTGACTCTCTTCCGACTGACTCTCTTTCGACTGACTCTCTTCCGAGTGACTCTCTTTCGACTGACTCTCTTCCGAGTGACTCTCTTTCGACTGACTCTCTTCTGGGTGGCTCTCTTTTGACTGACTTTCTTTCGACTGAGTCTCTTCTGAGTGACTCTCTTCCAACTGACTCTCTTTCGATTGACTCTTTTTCGATTGACTCTCTTCCGAGTGACTCTCTTCCGACTGACTGTCTTCTGAGTGGCTCTCTTTTGACTGACTCTCTTTCGGCTGACTCTCTTCCAAGTGACTCTCTTCCGACTGACTCTCTTTAGACTGACTCTCTTCCGAGTGACTCTCTTCCAACTGACTCTCTTTCGATTGACTCTCTTCCGAGCGACTCTCTTCCGACTGACTCTCTTCCGAGTGACTCTCTTTCGACTGACTCTTTTCCGACTGACTCTCTTCCGGGTGACTTTCTTCCGACTGACTCTCTTTCGACTGACTCTCTTCCGAGTGACTCTCTTTCGACTGACTCTCTTCCGACTGACTCTCTTTCGACTGACTCTCTTCCGACTGACATACTGACACAACGTCCCCTGCATTCAACCTATTAACCCTTTTAACCTACTTTCATTGTTTCTCTCTCGCACTCTCATTCTCTCTCTATCAGTTTCACATCCATTCCTAAAACCCAAACAGCCAGGTACGCTTCTCGCCCCTAAACACTTCACCCTTGTCACCGACACCCAAACACTGTCACCGAGGCTTCCTTTCACGCAGGACCCAAACACGTTGGCGCCACGACGTCGCGCCCACAATCGCTCTAAACAAAAACTCCAACACAGAGTGTGTCTCACTCATAACCCTACACTTCCAACACCATGATTTAACATCGTCTCGAGCGTTCTCGCTATGCGGAGGATTCCGATCTACGATCCACCGACTGGACAGAAAAATATACTCGCCGAACACAAAACTGAAAGCTGAGTATCGCTGAAAAGAGGGCGTCGGAATTTGTTTGCGCGCCTAATGGTACCCTCCGGCGATCTTTCCCCGCGGAAACCCCTCAATCATCGCAGCACCAGTTCCCCGGGCAACCCCTGCCGCCGAGACTCCCGTGAACCTCGGACCCGGTGAAATTTCTACGTGGTCCCGGTCGGTCCCGGGGAGCGTTTTCGAGGCTGGCACGCGGCGTGTCGGCTGTGAGAAAGTCGGCAGGACTCCGGGGACACCGTTCGCCGGTTCACGCGGTCCCGCAGCCTCGCAAAGAGAGAAAAACTCCGCGTAGGAAGGTCGGGTATTGAGAACGGGGGTCGTCGTCGTTGATGGAAGGGGCGCTCCGCAGAGGGGAGGACGACGGGGGCTATTAGCTGGCAGATTAGCAGTTAAAATTGAAATTTGCACGGACAGTTCGATGCGCGGCGGCGAGCGTCTGAAGCCGCCCGAAAACGATCTCTCTCTCTCTCTCTCTCTCCCTCTCTCTCCGTTCCTCCTTCTGTTGGCCAGGCGAAGATTGGAGAACCGAATCTGCTACGCATCGAGTTCGACGAGTTCTCTCGTCGCTCTGCTACGTTCTTGCCCTCGTCCTCCTTCCGAGCTCCGGCTTCAGGTATGAAATGAGGTATGGTTACGAGGCCCATATACCACGGCGAACGATCACGGTTGCTCATTTAGAGGCTCCTCTCGCGGGATCCTCTTGGCCCGCGTTTGCATCCGCCGTTCGCTCTCTTTCTTCTCCTCGTTTTATCGCCTCGAGGTTTTTCCCGTTAACGCGGCCGCGATTTGTATCCTCGATGAATGAGGAATCCACGGCGCGCGCGCGCGAGCCCGTGTTCGTTTAATTAATGAAAAATTATATGTTGCGGTAACCGAGCCCGGTTATCTCGTAATTGATCCCTCGACGGGCGCCCCTTGTCTGTAATTGCACCTTTGTCTCCCGGCGTATCTGTGTTACCGGAAAAAGTGGGAAATTCGGTGAACGCGCGCGCCTAACAGGGGAAGCGCACTCGCATCGGATTTTATTACAATAGTAATCGTCTGAGCTCTTCAAAGATTCTTTAAATAATTTCAAGATGAACCGTCCAAATGCACGGGAGGTCGTAGTTGCTTCTGAAAAATTCAACCTGCTTCTAAACCTAACAATTTCAATAGACAGCTAGCGAAATTAGGCGTAGCCTAAACGATGAAATAATATCCTGGGTTGTAACAGACCCAGGCTGAGCTGTTCAGAGGCCAGAACCCGGAAGAAACGAGTGAGTAGCCGGTAACACGGAAATCTGTATCACCCGAGCAATAAATAATAGTAATTTATCCCGAGGAATGCTTTGCAGCAATGCTGAATTATAGTAATGGACGTGAGAAACGAGCTGCATAATGCTTTATCGCGTATACACCGTCTAAAGGCCGTAATCACGCTCGTAAGGGTAGTTCTGCCGTGATGGATACTTAATCAATATACACGTAATGACCAGTGTGTCCACCGGTAGCCGTGACAAATTGCTCGCTCTCGTCGCGGCCGTTGCGCTTTTTCGAACGATGCAATTTCGCGCGCGCAACAATGCACTTTGTCCGAGATTTATAGAATCCCCGCGCAGGGGAGGTGTAACGTCGTCAGGATGTACGTACAAAATTATTATCGGTGCGTTTTTATTCGCCCGTTAAATATTGAATCGGCCGGCGATCGGAGTCGAATTATCTTCGTATTATCCGCGATTAATTCCGGAAAGAGGAACAACCGGAGAAGTCGTTAAACGCGGGCCCGATCGACTTCCAAACGGCCGATACCCGATTCGCGTTACCCCCTTTCGTCACGGGCCGGGCCGGGCCGGGCTCTCTTGCGAGGAAGAAAAAGGGGCCGGAGGGAGCGAGAGGGGACGAAAGTTTCGTGAGGGGGCTGCTCGCAATTAAAACCGCCGTTCGCAATAAAGAACGGTGGCCGGGAGACCTCGTGCGATCGACTACCGAGCATCGCGTTAGGCTCTTTTAGTCACGGTTCGTGGTACGCGGCGGCGGCGCCAATAAAACAACGGATAACTTGCAAATTTCAGCGTCCGACGCGTAAACGGTCCCACGCGTCTGCTCGCCGATTTACGACGCCCCACGAACCCTTCGAATTCTCACGATTCACCCCGTTAAATCGGTTCGCAGTCCCTTGAAACGCATTTCCACGTATCAACCCTCAGCGCTCGAGTGGCGACGGTGAAGCGCCACTAAAAACTGCGGTATTCAAAATATCTTTTACATTATTAAATTCGTTTGTATTTAATCAATTACGAAACATTTCAGTACTCTACGAGTAAATTGCACCAGTATGTATAGCATGAAAACATATACAAGGGAAGAGAAAGGTACATATATGGAAGGGAAATATTCTAGGTCGGTAGAAATGTTTCGTTTCAGAGCTAAAATGGCTCCGGAAATTTTTTAATATATCTCTCCTTTGGAGTACAAGTTGCCATAAAAATCGTACGAAATCTGAGAAAATTCAATCTTGCTGTTACTATAAAGGGACAAGTCTAAGTCACGTTTAGGGTCCGGCAGTTCTAGTGTTAATATCTTTGGGTCTAATTACGTGTTTAGCCACAAGGTGACGAAAGCATCTCGCTCCTGAAACCAAGAAAGTTATTAACTTTTAATCTCCCACAACAAAGCAAATTCGATTCAATTTATTTTCAGAAATTCATAATTTCAACGCTTTGATTTCAACTTTTTCGCACGATTGCGGACCTCAGTGCAAAATAAAAATTGTTTGCATTAGCCATGCAGGAATTAATTTCTCCCTTTTCTAAAAAATTTTCCAACATTCTCAAATTATTTCGGTGTTTCGACTGTAACAAATTTAACCCTCCTATTTTTGTCCTGACTGCATAAAAATCTAGTCTAAATTGTGTCTGTCGCTTGTTTCGTGTTGCATAAATATTTGTACGCGTTCCCAACAATAATACGAGCAACTGAGCATCAACAATTTCCAAAACGAATGAATGAACAACAATTTCCAAGAGTGAAAGTTGTATCGAACGGTCCCGTGGCCGCGAAGGAGAAGGTTCACCGTTGCGGTCTTCCTGTCACATCTCATTACCATAATACGGGCCCGTAATCATGACAATTACCATGGTAATTAAGAAAATTGCCATTCGTCTTGTTTCCGCGCGCAGAAACCCAATGGCGGCTCTGTTGTGTACCACTTCTCTCGTTCTTCATCGTCCCCTTCATCCTTCTGCCTCCGTTCTGCCACTCCGCGGCTTTGCATTCAATTAAAGCTTAATTAGTCATGTCGACTTCCTGACGACGACGCCTTTCCTCGCTCGCGGAGACACACACACGAATTTTCGTTCCTGAACATTATTTCAACTATGGACACACTGTGCATCAAAAATGACGGGCATGCGTTGGCTTAGAAAAACCGTAAAATTCAATTCGTTCAGACTTCGCACGATTTTATTGTCGTAGTATAATTGAGAAAAAATGTGCAAGTATTGGCAGGTTGATAGATTAGATTTTTCCTAATAAGTAGAATTAAAAATCGAGTTTCTACGAAATAAAAATTAATATCACTCTTAAGAATATAAATTGGAGAGATGTATATGAGCATGAAATGAAAATTGATGGGAGAATATAAAATAGAATGCACGGGATTTTCGGAATGTAAAGTAATAGAGTACGAGAATCGGTGGGATTATTATTTTAAACGATGTAGGAACATACTGTTTCCATAAAGATCTCGCTGAACGCTCGAGCGTGGTTCATAAAGATCGGAATTAAACATTGTATCGCTTTGCCAAATATTTTAATATCCTCGAGTTTAATAAGTTGATTGCGAAACGCGCGGAGAATATGTTTAATGCATATCGTGGTTTATAGCGTTCTGCGGAGATTCGTGGCCGATGTGAATGCATGAAAACGCACAGTTTGCTCGCGTCAAATGAGTTAATATTTTATAGGCAGACCGACCGGTGGCATAATGAATTAAATAAATATATATATATATATACATCTGTTCCGTAGAGCGTAAGAATTTCAACGGGTTACAAGATTCGAAATACCAGAGGGATAATTGCTCCGGCTGTAATATATTTCTCATCCGCGACACGCGTGATAACCGGAGTTATTCAACTCTGTTTGATGAATCTCCGCCTGTTGCTGCTGTTTATTTTCTCGGGCGGGTTGCTCGCGCACGTATAATGGTATATTAAAAACAACATCGAGATAACGTTTAATTGAAATGGAATCATTAGGGGTAACAATCGTACGTACGTGTCTCTGCACAGTCACGCACCGCGCAACGGATGCATTCCACGGCGATACGCACGCCAGCGGACGTCATGGTGTCATTCTCGGTTCCCATGGGCCCTCGCGCGGTACCCTAAAAACACCGTCACGTGCCCGAACGCGGCCGGACAATGACTTGATGATGCCCAGCGTGCCTGGACTTGATAAATCTCTGTGGGTGGCTCGCTTTTCGGACGAATCGAAGAATCGGCGCGTTCCGGCCACAGAACTAATCGAATTTTCGTTGGAACTTTGTATAATAAGGACTCTTCGAACTTTACCTGAACCGAGCTTGGATCTTCAGAAAAGTACCTGACATTTTACGAAAGTATCAAAATTAAAAGATTGAAGGAACAGTCACGGATAAGTTCAAACCTTGCAGCTTGAAAGGAATAGGCCAATAGGACATTTTTTATATAGACAACAAAATTGATGAAAAATCGAGATTTTTGTTGGGATTGTTAAGCAACGTCTCAGCTCCATTTTCATATTTTTTTCGTCACCCGAAGTCACAAAATCTAGTCACTAATCAGTTCCATCGGCTAGATTAAAAAGCTTTCGCAGCTTGAAAGGAATAGGCTAATTAGACATTTTTTATATACACAACAAAATTTATAAAAAATCGAGATGTTTGTTGGGATTGTTAAACAACGTCTCAGCTCCATTTTTATATTTTTTTCGTCACCGGAAGTCACAAAATCTAGTCAGAAACCAGTTCTATCGACTAGATTAAAAAGCCTTCGAGAACCACCCTTGTGGTAGGCGTGCCGATTCTGTGTCGCCAGATGAGGGGTGGGAGCACGAATCGAGGGGAAAAAGTTACCCTCTCTCCCTCTGTTAGTAGCGCAGTAGAAGGGGAAATTAGAGTGGGGGCATAAGTCTTGAT